>OMOT01009532.1:0-18676 GCA_900312575.1 Acanthochaenus luetkenii | reverse complement strand
GAGCTTCGGGCCCTGACCGGAGGGGGCCCCCACGCGCGTGACCCTCGGCGTGGTATGGGAGACAGTGAGCCGCACGGCCGACTTTTACTTCTTCTAGTCTAGATAGTCAAGTTTGATCGTCTTCTCGGCGCTCCGCCAGGACCGTTGCCAACCCCAGCGGGGCCGATCCGAGGACCTCACTAAACCATCCAATCGGTAGTAGCGACGGGCGGTGTGTACTTTTTCTGACACTGAGATCACTGCGCATGCGCAAACGGCATATAAATAAATATATGTTTTGCATTTTTGTAGTAGGTAGATCATTTTGACTTGGTCATTTTATAAGTAGCTCGCATGCTGAAAAAGTGTGAGCACCCCTGGTCTAGGGCCAGGGTCACTCCCGTATTGCCTCAACCTTGCCAACCTGGGGCTTCACATGTCCTCGGCCTATGGTGTATCCCAGGTAGTCTGCCTACCGGAGGCCGAGACGACACTTCTTCGGGTTGGCCATCAGGTCCACCACCCTTAGGGCTCCCAGCACCGTCGTCACCTGCTTTAAATGGGGCCCCCACTCTCCCCCGTGAATTACAATATTGTCTAGATATGCTGCTGTGTACTCACGGTGAGGTAGAAGGACCTGATCCATTAATCTCTGGAAGGTGGCGGGCGCCCCATGTAGGCCAAAGGGGAGCATCCGGTACTGGAATAGGCCCTCCGGGGTGGAGAAGGCTGTTTCCTCACGGTCCTGGGGAGCCTGGGGCACCTGCCACCTTCGTGAGGTCCAGGGTGGTGATGAACTGAGCGTTCCCCAACCGCTCGATCAACTCATCCACCATGGGATAGGCGTCGAATTGGGAGATCTCATTCATTGGCCGGAAACACCCAACAGGCACGCGGGCCGCCCTCGCTGGTTGCGGTCCGTTAACTCTGCCGGTCGGTGTGCGCGCTCTGTATTTCCATCGCCTGGGCATGCTGCCGCCGTTGCTCCTCTGTGTTTTGCATATGCAGCAGCATAGCGTGCTCGTGGCGGGCCTGTTGCTGCTGATTGCTGGCCACCAGCTGCACAATCAATGCCTGTACGTCATAATTCCCGCTGTGTGTGATCCGGTATCTCCGGCCAGAATGCGCTGCCCGCATTCTCCATGTCATGTGACACACTCGGGGTGAAGTGAGTGTGCACCTGACCGAAGATAACAGATCAGCAGTCCACACACAGCAATATAGATACCAGAGTTTAATTTCCTAGTTCTGGGAGGAAAAGGGTTAGTCTCAAAGATGACAAGGCAGGGGCAGGTTCTCAGGTAATCCAGGGGACTTGGCAGTGGCGGGGTACTCAGGCAAGCAAGGGTCATACACAGAGGGGACTCTCAGACAGTCGGGGGAACAGCACACAGCAGGGTTCTCAGTCCAATCGGTCGTCAGTAGTTCGCTCGCTCTCTTTCTTATTCTTTAGTTTGTCATTAACTCCTTGTTCCACTCCTTCTGCGCGCTGGCTCCCTTTTTAACCTCTGTCCCCTCGGCCACTGATTCGCCGCCGCCAGCTACATTAACCGGCACACCTGAGCCGTATCGCGCCACGATTGCAGCGGACGTCCATATATGGGCTGCAGTGTCCACCCAGGGAATGGCACGTACCGCCCTTCCTACACCTCTCCCCTCCTATACTCCCTCCATCTGCACAATTTCACACAATGAAATTTACACTACGACCGAAAAAGGAATAGGCTCAAGCCCAAGGCTTATTTTGCCTGTCCTGCACCATCTATCAGGTATAACTAAGATTCTCAGACATCCCTAGGATGTCCGCCTTACAAAATGAGAAACCCAAAAAATAAAAATTTGCTCAATATTTATACGTTGCTTTATATATTGATGTAATTTATATATTGATTATCTCAAATGTAATCCTTAATTATCTTAAACTCACCATAGATCTACACAATTTAACTTAACTCCTAAAACTGAGACATCTATATTTTACATTTGGTCTCACATTACATGATTCAAAAATACACAACCCTCTTAACTTACAAGAATTTTGAATACAAAAAGTAAGGCTTTTACTCTAAAAGTATTTCCATTGTTTTTAAAGCACAGGATCCTATGAATAATGGATTAGTAGATTCATAATAACTAGCTTTATTTATTATTAATAGTTTGTTTATTTTCAACTGTTTGTCTTGTGTTTGAATTTTGTACTATATGAGGACCACATTGGAAATAAGTGTTTTATTATACTTTATGTGTTATCCTCTGTGCTTATTTATATATTGTATTTTACCTAATAAAATCAATCAATCAGTCACTATCCTAATAGGTATTTTCTGGAGTTTAATTATAGGGTCTATTTTTGTTTTGTATACATTTCCCCAAACTTCAACACAATATGATATGTGGCATTATAAGTGAACAGTAAAATAGATAGACATGTCTTGTTCAACAAATCCCTTGTTTTCATTTAGTGATAACTTATTAATATCAAAACCATATTTTGTAACAGTATCAATTATCTTTCTACAGTTTTCAGTAGTTATTTTATGTCATTCCCTGAACAGAGTATATATGTGTCATCAGCTTTCAACGTATTAGAAACTGTAAAAATATAATTTAAATCAAGTATCAATACCATCAATACCATAGCAGTAGTAACCTACTTTACAACCACATGCGCTCTGTACTCCACATCCGCCACCCCCCAATTTCTATATCTGAATCTCCTGAATATTATTGAGAAATTGTCCATCAAATTCAAATTAGCATTCAGGTATACCTTCGTCAACGCAGTTGTCATGTTGAATAAATGTTCTCAATATATGGATGCCCTGAATGCAATGAGTATGTTCATGTCACAAAAATCACTGCTGTAAATATTAATTAACAAGATCTAATGACCATTTCAAACCCAATGATAATGGCCGGAGAGAAATGGGGACAACAGAGGCTTTCAGTATAAATCAAAACAATTTAAGAGGTTAATTTCATGCAGTGACTGTCAATTCAGCTAATGAAATGAATGTTCCGCTCCACCAACTTGGGAGTATAAAAAAAGAAAAAATGTCTTGTCCATTTGGAGGAAAATCTCTGTCCCTCTACTTCAAACATAACCTTGCCTACGTGGGAAATGGGAAAAAGAAGTGGGTCTCATCACACAATCAAACAATCAATCATAACAAGACACAAGAGGGGCAGTGATCATTACGCACACAAATCAAACATTTCAAAAGCGGTAAATCACCCGTCAGCACACCTAGCTGACAGAAATTCATCCCACCCACCGGCCAAATGTTTTGGTCAGTATTTTTCGATTTAAATGCAAATGAAGTCACAGGTTATGACACAGAGACCCTGGCCAAGGCGATTAGTTGAATTAAATATTTTATATATAAAAATACAGAGATTGCTTGCAGCGACAAGAAGCTTCTTCACCCATGCCAAACAGCAGCAAACAATGTAATGCAGAAATGGATTGGGCCCGTTGTAGTAAAGGTGATGTTATGAGTACATGTGGGATGACGAGTATAGCACTTAACCTCAGTCACGCTGCGTTAATACGTTTTGTTAATAAGATAAGTACACTTTACATTCTCACAGTTAATTAATTATTTTCATGCCTTAATAGGCCAAAGATGGGACCAAAAAGCTTTGCTCATTTTTAAAGGCTTCACAGTGGACTGATAAACGGGAACACTATATACAGACAACACCAAACAAGAGCTCCTTTCAGTTCCCAGTGACTTCTGAGCCCTCTTGGAATAAAAACGGGTTTTGTACCTCAAAACAAGGTTGGACATCCTTACCCCCAGATGTGTAAGAACAAAAACATTGAATATGATGCCTAGAAACATAACAAAAGGAAGTAGGGATGAACGAACCAGCAATAAGTGTGTCCAGTGTTCCCTGTCTGTTTGCTGATGAGATATTAGCATTCATGTTTTTGAGAAAATGACGATGCCCACAGAGCATGAGATTCTCCTGCCTTGCCTCTCTTTTCTAAAACTTTTCTTCCCTTCATCCTCTGGAAATGTAATTACTGCTTGTAAGGCCCATAGTCCCAGGGAACGCATATCCCTCATTGACCATTCCTGGTTGTTGTTTTTAACAGCTCACATCAGAGAATGATTGCTATCCAGTTTGCCTTTACCAAAATGTATACCATGCTGTCACAATCAAGAGAAAAATGAATTCACACAACTAGGTAATGAAAGTGTTGCAAGGCATTGGTTGAGTCAGATCTTCATTATGTTTGGGATGAGTTGTGACATCTAACAAGTTAAATTGTGCCTGTTGTTTTGGATGAAGATGTGTGCAACATCAGACAAGGATGGAAATATTGAGCAATCATAACTCATACATTGCCATACACAATATTTTAACTTTCATTTTCTCTTTAATGGCGCTGCAGTCAATACAGTACTGACTTCCCCAATAATTTGTGCCTGTCCATGGCCCATTGGTTTCATATTGAGTTTTACAATTATGTGAGCCATATGGCTACAGTGGAAAATGATTGTTCTGGCCTCTACAGAGTAACTAAGAAAAACCTCCTCCATACCTTCCCCATTGTTGTTCCTTTCAAGCACTATGCAATTCTGTTCTTTCACTTGCTGTATGTCAAAGTGCAATCTATTCAATTGAAAAGGGCAAGTTACCAAGTCAACATACATGCAGTCTATATACACACACTTCATTGTGGAATTTATATGGGTCATTGTATTTCATGTACGCATTTAAGATAGAGCCAATTACAGGAGCCAATTCACCTTCACAATTTTGCTGTGGCAATAGTATTGTGTCTGCTTGAACAGGGAAAACATGTATTATGGGCGATTCACAAGAGAAATGGAAAACATGGCAGTTCTCTGAATCATCATTGACCTTGTCAGTCTTAACCTCCTGTACAAACCCCAACATAATGAAAACAAACATCTATAGCAGTGTTTTGGCTCCCTTTGGAAGCCACAGAATCTTTAGAAATGATTCAGGGTGTTACGTTAAGCTGTTAAGGATGTGACTCATGCCACATATGGCTCAAAAATACATGTTTTATTACTAATGGCCTCAAAATATATCCCACCTAAGCTGCAAAAATGGTGCCAGGAAAAAACAGACTAATTTATAGCCAATTTACGCTACAGGGAGATATAGGTCATGCTCCCCATTGTGACTGCAGATATGTGCCTGTCAATAAACGTGAAAGTAGCACTCAGACAATAGGCTCCCTGTCTTTTAGTCTCATCAACATATATCAAGGTTAATTTCATACCAGTTTGTCATAATAGCATCTGGAGGTAAAAGAGTAAAACTGTTTCTAAAGGCCTATGACAGAGACGCACTGCTCTTAGAAGGAAGCTTTCAATATGCTCCTTGATCTTGCAGTTTACATAATATAATTAAGCAGTTTAAGCTGGCTTTATTGACGCAAGCAATGAACGCTGCAGTGTCATGTCCCATCAGAGCCCCCAGCCAAACCTTAGCCTACCACACTCCCCTATTTCTTTCCTCAGCATATGTGGATTGATAACACGAAAGAACTCCTTCTGACAGCACTGTGCCAGGGATTGACTGGAAGAATCATTTTGTTCCACGGCCCGCTGCTCTCCTTGGCCTGCCAGCCTCACATCCTGCCCGGCTGCTTCAGATGTCATTCACAGAGAAGGTACAGTAGTTAAAGTGGACTGCACAGACTGCAGGATCCATTCCATTTGATTATTGCACCATTTTAATTATTCAAAGCGAATGCAGGATGGGGGGGGTGTCCTCTGCTGAGAAGTCCTTCTATCATTCAAACACCATCAATACTGGAAAAGGCAACACAATAACTATTTTCTCAGCCACTTACTGCAGCACCCCAACACCCTCCTTCACAACAGCTCCATGGAAGAATGTACCGCACTTTTTTGACATTAAAATCAACACCATTCAATGACAGCTGGCATCATCTGGTACACCCCAGTGTGATCTATCCTGGCTGGACACCTCAAGACTGCCACTCACCAGCTACCTCACTGACTTTACCTGAGAACCGGAGAACTCCATCTCTGAGCTCATCTATAAATCCAAGTCCACCACCTGTCAGCTCAAACCCCTTCCCACAAGCCTTGTCAAAGTCTCCCTGCCTTTCATCTCCCCCCTTATAACAAAAATCAACTCCTCCCTCATCTCTGGCAGGGTACCTACCTCCCTCAAAATGGCACCCATCCTCAAAAAAGCTGGTGCTGATCCAGCTGACATGAACAATTTTAAGCCCATTTCCAATCTCCCCTTCATCTCCAAAATACTTGAGCGGGTGTTAGCCGCTCAACTCCAGTCTCACCTTGATTCCAATAACCTCCATGAACCTTTCCAATCCGGTTTTCCAAACACAGCACAGAAACAGCCCTGGTCAAAATCATCAACGACCTCCTCTGTGCAGCAGACTCAGGGCTGTTGGCCATCCTCATCCTCCTCGACCTCAGTGCTGCCTTTGACACCATCTCCCACTCACTACTTCTGAATGGCATGACTGGCACTGGTGTTGCACTTTCCTGGTTTTCATCATATCTCACTAACAGTTTGTTAAGCTACAAAACCACAGGTCAAAGAGTTCAGCTGTCACACAGGGTATCCCCAAATGGTCAGTACTGGGTCCACTTCTGTTGATCATTTACCTCTTTCCCCTGGGAAGGATCCTCCATCACCATGGTGTTCACTTCCACTGCTATGATGATGACACCCAGCTCTACCTCTCCACCAAACCCACCTCTGCCCTCCCTCCTACCTCCATCACCAACTGCCTCCATGACATCAGGAGTTGGATGACCAATAACTTCCTGAAACGTAATGACAACAAAACAGAGGTCGTGCTCATTGGCTCCAAACACACACTATCCAAAGCCCACAACCTCAACATCACCATCAATGGCTTCCCTGTACCCCTCTCCTCCCAGGTGGGGCTGTTCGATATGACGATATACTGTATATCGTGGGACGACAGAAAAATGTCAGTTGGTAGATATTTTCCTCTATCGTTTCTATCACCATTGTCGCAAAAGCTGCAGAACTGCTTTACAGATGTATTTTACATAACTCCCGAGTTTGGATTAGTTGGAAGTTCACAAATGAAAATGCACCCCTTTTTACATTTTCTGTTCGTCTTATTTCATATTTTTGTGTAATGGAGAAATGGGAAATACAAAATAAGAAAAGACAATTAATTCATGTTTTGCAAGCATATTTTAAATAAAACAATACAATTCAGTATTTTCTTTATGAAAAAAAAAGTATTATGAGGCGTGTGGTTATTTTGCATAGAATTTACAGAAACTTATTGTGGCAGCCGGAAGAGACACGGGAGATGGGAGGTACTGAATCACCGATATGTGCCTTTCCGGGTGTTGACGCTCAGGCCCATATATGGGCCGCAATCGGCGAATCCAGCTGTGGCAAGACATTAACTATTCTACTGGGTTAAGAGAGCCGTGTGGACTGTAAATGAATAACCTCTTCCCTCCAACGTACAGTCATTAAAACGTTGAATTGCTTTGACTCATGTGTGGACAGTGAATTTATTGTTTGCAGTCTGGTGAACATGCTAACGAGTGTGTCACAGTATTATATTGTGATATATATCGTTATCATGACATGAAATTACCGATTACCGAAAATATTTTTTCCATATTGCACAGCCCTACTCGAGGTCAGGAGCCTCTGTCCTGGACAGTACCCTCTCCTTTGAACCCCACATCAAAAACATCACTGTATTCGTTCATCTACATAACATTTCCAGACTCCGTCCCACCCTCAGTCCAGCACTGAAGTCTTGGTCCATGCATTTGTCACATCCCGGATTGAAGATTACAATGCTGCTCTCTCCAGCATCCCTACCAAAATACTCAACGGGCTTCAAATCATCCAAACCTCAGCTGCGCGTGTCATCACCCACACCGACTGACTCTCATCCGGCTACACTGGCTCATCCTTCTGCTCACCTTCAAAGCTCTCCACAACCTAGCTCCCACTTATCTCTCTGACCTCCTCCTGAAGTACACTCCCTCCCGCTCCCTGTGGTCCTTCTCGGCTGGAGTCCTGACTATCCCCCCCACACGCCTCATCACCATGGGTGCTAGGGCATTCCGTTGCACTGCAAGCAGGCTCTGGAACTCCCTCCCCCCACATGTTTTTCAGCCGGACACCATTACAACATTCAAATCTGTCCTCAAAGCCCATCTGTTTAAGCTGGCCTACTCACTCTGATGCTTTGTGTGTCCTGTTGTCTACCTCTGCCCTCCTGTGATGTTGTGTTGGACATTTGTTTGCTGTTGTCAATGTGCTTTTAAGATTTTGTCTGATGATTTTATGCTTTTTACTGTTCTATAAGGTGACCTTGAGTGTCCTGAAAGGCACCCACAAATTAAATGTATTATTAGTAGTAGTAAAGAATTAAGAAGATTGACAGAGCTTTGTGGAAGTCACTGCTACATTTCTGCATATGCATTAGAAACTCTAGTCCAATACAAATTATTATGGGAATGGAATTTAAAAACAAACCTAGGACTACAGCAGCATAATCCATATCCAGTATTGTTGCATAGACATCAGACTTCTCCAGATACAGTATATGTAAACTAAAATGACGTCGAGATTACACCATGATTTAGTACCCAGGGTACTGAAATGAAATCCCAATCTAGCTAACCTGTCATGGTTTGGATATCTGTCACTAATCAGAGTAATGTGTGGAGCTGGTGGTGGGATTGGAGGGGTGGAAGTGGGGTGGTTGTACCCTGAAGAGAATGGCCAACCTATTTTGATCTGGAAGAGTTATCTTAGAAGATGCAGAGGTACAGTGTATTCAAAAGTCCTCCTGCGCAAAGCAAACACTGATAGATTACACACTGTGTTTGGCATGTTATGCCCCCACATAAAAAGGTGCTTATCTTCAAAATGTTATTTAAACCCAGAGGAGTCCGAATAATTTAGACAATTCATCAAAAAGGAAATTACACAATTGTAATGGAACAATATGGGACCAGATTGACAAGGACATGGGGGCAAACTCCCCTCCTTTCTTGATAAGTGGTAAAACACAGTTAAATACTTAATCCGACATTATCTTGCGCAGTGCCCCCATTTCAGGGTATCATTTCCACACGTGTCTCTGGTGCATTGAGGAAACAGTCATTTACATAAGGATATTAAATTGCATTAATCATTGCATTCATGTAACATATGTTTGCCTTGATTTATGATGGTTTTTAAGTTAAAGATGTGGAGATTGTTCCATCAGCAAACAATTCAATCACTCAGTGGCGTTTTCTTGTAGAGGGCACAGGGGATGGGAGGGGGGTGGGTTGGGCTGAGGAATACTGGGGATTGAATAATGAATGGTCCCTCAGGGGAGGGCTTTGCATACTCTACAGCATTATGGTGGGGGCCAACCGGGAGAGAGAAACAACTGCCTCATTCCTCATTCATGGAAATAGCTTGCTTCCTCCCCAGTCATATGCTCCAGTCTAAAAATACTCCAGAGGTCAGTTGCCAGGCTTATTACGATCAATATTTAGCAGAGCTATTCCGCACCAAGTGGGTCCGGTCAGAGGGAAGAGGATGATAGGGGATCTGAATGGCAGGCCATGACAGGCAACATATTGCAGATTTGTCATAACCATGGCGAAGAGTTGTTTATGTTGCAACTAGGGTTAGACCGATATACGGGTTTACCGATGTTGGATATCAGATAGCGGATATTGGCCATTGGAAGTGAAGATATAATTTTACTCAACAGCTTCAGGTGTGTCATTCTGTAAAACCTGCAATGAAACCTGCCTCACCCTTCTTTAAGAGCTACTAACCCATCTAAAACAGTTTAATTAGTGTGGCTTACAGTGAAAAGCTTTAGTGTCAATGATGGTCTAAATGCTGTTTCAGGGGCTTACCCACCCTGACATGAATACAATTCTGGGGGAAACACTGAATACTTGTAATGTTTTATTTTGGGGGTTGAAAACAAGTCAAATTTGAAGATATTGAATACTGGCACACAGTATAGTCTATCAGCAGCTTCAGTCCAAAAATATCGGTGTTAGCATCAGCCTTCAAAAACCCTAGATCCAACTGGAATGGAGAAAATGAGGTTTAAATGCAATGTGGGATATTTTAGAATAATTGTGTGGGGCCAGTTTGTTCATGACACAGTATAAAACCCACACAGGAGTAAGAGTATGACTGTAAAATTAAGCCTAAATACACAGGCAAGTGGAGTTTATGAAAGGTTTTCAGAAGGGTTGTGCTTCGTTCCTCTGGGACTTAATTTGTGTGCAGGTGGCGGTGCTGATCATTTACATGTTTGCAATAGAAACCATATAGAGATAATTGTCCTGGCTTATGTTTCTTAACGTGATGTTGCATGCTGTGTACCATTCTGCACTTACATGTGTGTGTGAGACTGTAAACGTCAGCAGAGAGTAATTGTCCAAGTTCGGGGTCACTCATGAAGCAGTGCAGCTGTTCCTAGTTATTTCATGGTAACAGCCAAATACTTTCTGTGAGAGTGTGGACGGGGTATTTATCCACCATGGTTTCCCGTTGGCGTGAAAAGGCTGCCGGTAAATTTTTAATTTCATCCTTTGAAACGCATCAGTAAAGTGGGTTTCCTACCCCATTGCGTATGCAAATGTGGGCTAGAGACAGCCTGAAACAAAACCAGTCTCCAAAGTGGAAAAAAGCCCCACAGCCCATAGACCTTATGTGGAAGACAGTGCCATCCATTATCTTGTTATCTCCTGTTTGGGAATTGAATCAGGTGAGAGGATCTATACAGTAATCATGCTGCCAGATTCTATTAATTTTGTGTTCCAGTGAGCGTGATGCAAACAACCTGTTGTCTTCGCTACAGCAGCTCTGAGGTTGGTCTTGAAACTGTTGAAGCCAATGTGTTGAAACGTGACATTTTATCATTGTTGTCAACTTGCTGTGGGGGAAAATAATATTTTTTCAAACACACACTTAAATCCTGTTTTAAGAGTTTTTACTGTCAGAGGTGTTAGGGTTAGGGTTAGAGAAGAATATGGAGGAGCAGGATATTTGCTGCATTGTTCTGGATCTTTTTACATAGCCTGGTCGATGCCATGTCAAAAACGAATTTACTACATGTATAGTATGTGTGGCAGCCAGCAGGGATACAAGAGAGGGGAGGTAAGGGAGCACTAACAAGCTGTGTATGACCGACCAAAACGAGGAGTCTGCTGTGTGCCATTGCCCTGCCCTTCTGAGAACCAACGCCGTGTATGACCCTTGCCTGCCTGACAACCCCCCTGTTGCCACAACCCCTGAACTGCCTGAGAACCCGCCCCGTGTAACGACCCTATGCCTGGACATTGTTAATTCTGACAGCTCAGAGAACTGTAAGATACTAACCTCTTCCCTCCATCTAACAGTGATTAAAACTGTTTTACTTTGAGCTGTGTGTGGACAGTGGATTTATTATCTCCAGTCTAGTGAACATTCAAACCAGCCCAGAGTGTGTCACATATGATATAGGCAGAGGAGAGGATAAAGAACATGCCCTGATTTTAAATGAAAACATTGAATACAGTGTTGCCGTTCATCAGCTATGTGCAATAAGCAACAATGGTATCTCCAATGAGACCTATAAGCAATAGCAAAGTGAAACACAGAACTGTCCTTCATGTGAAATACTGAATCCCGAGCCTACCCATCTGCCACTCCCTCTAATGAGGGTTTTCAGTACCTCCACCAAAATGTAAGAACCCTCTGAAACTACTTTCAAATCACAAGCATAAGTTTGTTTCAAAGGGTCTTCTTTTTGTGTCACAATGTAATCAATACACCCAAAATCAATAGCGATGCATTTTGATTCAGTTCATTTTTTATTTCTTCTGATTTATTCAATTTTTAAAGTAAGCCAGCATAAAATGAATCTCTAGCATATATTTAACACGGTAACACAGGATTGTGCTTGTTTGAGAAATCAAATTGTTGTGTACCTACCCTTGCTGGTGCATTGATATCCACATGCTCATGGGACAGAGCCATTGAAAGTGCCTTTTTTTATTACCAACATTGAAGAAAACCCTTAAACGAATAGACATACAAAACAAGTCAGTGTTTACTTGGCCTTTTGAATTGTGGGATGGCACCTCATCTTTTTCAGTGCCAAGTCAATGTCACAGAGGGTTATTTTTGATATCTTGCAATGATAGAATCATATCTTGTGGTTTTGTTTTGAAGTAGATCATTATTAACATTTAAACCAGGAAACCACAGGAAACAATTAACTAGTGCAAATCATGGAAATCTAAGATGGAACACGAATAAAACTAATTGTTTTCAATATGCACCATTTGAGGTCACTGAATAGTTAGATATTAGACTAGGATTCAGGGGCATCCATTATCTAAATCCTAAACTATGGCAAACTCCCTGCATCTAATACCACTTTCCACCAAAACATTCATACCCACTTACATAAATAAGACTACTTTTCTGGGGACAAATGGAGCAACAACTGATGATTGATAAGATATTTTTATTTGGTGCATGTGATAAATTATTAGATGTAAGTCACCAAACATTGGTCCTGATGCTCCCCTGATAGGATTTTGTTAGATATGGCTTCCAAATAAATTTGGGATGCTTAATCATTGCTCTCCATTATAATGATGAAAAACGACAAGAAATAATTTGGACTCACTTAGCACAAAATATTGCAAGTGCCACACCTTGCTATATCCAATTGACATCCATGGTATGATGACCTTATCAGAAATGTACTGGAATGAGTTTCACACATAGTACAACAGGAACTGTATAAAGGGACATTACAAGATATATATAGATAGTAGTAGACTATACTGTATATTCAGTGTATGGTATGTCCAGACTAAATGTTTGGAATTTACTTTGCATTTCCAAACTTTGATTCACTTAAATCTGTAAACATGTCCTTTCTGATGTTAATTTTAAAAAGTCATCATGTATTAGGATACAATTACCTACTATGAAACATTACAGTGGAGGCATATAGATTCATACAAGGGTTCGACCAATACTTTTTTTCCAAGGCTGCTATTGATACTAATATTTTGGATTGAAGCTGCTGATAGCAGTATTTTTAGCCAATGTTCACTATCTTTAAATGTGATAATTTGACCCAAAAAATCCTGTGTTTCTCCCAGAACTTCATTATTGGCATGGTTGGAAAAGTCTATCTATACATACTTGTGTGGAATCAATTCAGGGTAAGGTCTTCTCATATACAACCATTGCAGTATTGAATAATTCTATAATTAATATGCAATCAAACAAACTGCATAATATCCATCATACCAGAGGTGGATGACAAAGACAATATCTGATTTAAATGGCCAATATCATCCAACCCAAACATTTTGAGAACTGCTTTTGTAAATACTGTACATGGAAATATTCACCACCAATCTCAGCTTGGCTCAACATCAGACTATTGGTTAAAATAATATGCCTCATATTCCACATTCAATCTCAAACAAATTGCAGTTGTTTTGTGAATTTCCACTTTCAGAGACATTTTGTATCACAGAAACTCCTTCAGGGACTCGATCATTATTTTTGCCTGGAAACTTGAGTTATGATTTGCATTCTGAAGAACAGACAATAATTAGAATGTTGAGTCTTCCGATTGTCAAAGATGAAGCAATGATTTTGATGCTACTGGGTTTTACACCAAAATAGATGGTTTTGAGAATAATAATATTATTAACACTGAATCAGATGGAGGGAAGCTTGTTATTTAGCAGGTCATTCTTTGTGTTTTGGCATTTATAATGGAGGTGAAGAGTCTTGCATAACCTTTTGTTGTTTGCACCCATTGAGGCTCGCTCAATTTGTTAATTGAACCTCTCATGAGGTGGCCTCCAGATATTAATTTTTCCTGCACTGATTGTATTTCACATTTGTGTGTATTTCACATTTGTGTGGGTCCTTCCTTTCATAAAGCACCTCAAATGCCTTTCCCATCACTAAAATGTTATAGACTTATTAGCAAAGGGACCCAAAATCAATATGCCCTACAGTTAGCGTTGTTAAAGGTTCTGTAGACTTGGAACAGTCATGCCATTTATTTTTTCATGGTCATCTGTGGTTGAGAAATCACTTTAGTCATATAACAAATGTGGTATTGATCGATTACACCAGCCAACCATATATAATTACTGTATTCTTTATTTTGTATATGTGCAGAGGCTAGGAGATGTAATGGTATTTAATACCCCGTACTTTAAGAGATTCAAATAATGCCTTTTGCTGGTACTTTCCGTTCTGTGGCCAACATGTATATTGATAATAAAATAAAAAAGAGAATATTAGTTCACCAAAAATAATATACACTTATGTGATTGAGCATTTAGTGCTAATACTTCAGGAGATATTTGGCATAATTATATCTGGAAAACCACACACATGTCATTAGGCTGCCTTATTCGTTTTCTGAAGGAATATTTCACCATTCTACGGCAACTATCTAAATTCTGCATGAGTTGATTTGGAATGTCATAGCCAAAGTCAAACCTCTCGCCAATCCGGTGCAACTGCAAAACCAATTTGGCCTGTGATTGATTACTGTGCTAGCTACTTAATTAGGTGGGCAGCCAGGGTAATAACTGATGTAGATACACAGAGCTATTTCCTTCAGCTTCCCTATACACATACTATTGGCCTTCGCAGCCATGTATGGCCATGTAAGACCAGTTATCTGCCATTGGCTTGTGAAAGGGAGCATCCTTTCCTAATTCCACTAATATATATATAAACTGGTAATTCCTCTTCCAAGCCTGGAATCCATTTATAAATAAATGTAAAGATTTTCCTCTGGCAGCCCGCCTCTATGCATTATAATCGTTCATCTGATTTGTGAAGTGACCTTTGCAAGGAAAACCCTCTTGACCTTGTGGCACTAATCAAGCAAGGGATTTAAAGAAGACAGAGGAGGCAGTTTGCTCGTATCTAGGAGCATTCCTCTGTTGTTATCAGAGGAATGACAGCCTGATGGGTTATAACCCAAGGTGAGGCAGCAGCTAAATAAATACACACACAGTTAATTCAAGTTCAATGGGAGCATCTGGTCAGAGATGACGTAGCTTCAGCCAAACTGCCAATCTGTCATCTTGACTTCTGATTGTCATGAGTAAATATTTTGCCACTCAAAATGGACCAGATGCAAAATATTAGCTCTCCCCACAAAACAATGGGCCGGATCTACTAAGATCCCAAATAAAGGGTACTAATTTGTTGATGGGCGTTTTGTGGGTGATTTACTAAGAATGATTGCATAAATGACAACAGGTGAAAATGTGGCGGAGACAGCAGTATTTAAATAAGGGTTTTGCGTGTTTAATGGTTTGCACCAGGGAGAGTTTGGACGGGCAACACAACCGCAAAATGAAATTTTTGCCAATAGAATTAGAATTAGAAGGTTAAATGTTAGAGCTGTAATAGATTGTTTTGTGACTGCAGTAATGTGTTTTTGAGAATGATTTTTAAAGATTGAGACTGACTGAGTATTTTGTTGGGTATGTTTAGAATTTTGAAAGTGATTTCATTCATCTTTTTTCAATAAATGTTGATTTTTTTACACATGCAGGGCGCTTGCACCTTCCCTTGAAACATATTAAATAAAGACATTAACTAAATTGCGTTCAGGTTTGATAGATCACAGTGCGTGTGCTGCATTAATCTATTTACATTTTCTCTTCCCAGTATTGTGCAAAATAGCGTGTAAACGCCCCATCTTGCATATTAATTGAGGCAAAAGTACTAACTGGATATGGCGTGTTATTTAGCACATTTGAAAGACGCAGTCCTCAGTGCACTGTTAGTAGATCAGCTTGTACATTTACTTGCACGTGCTATGAGTTTGCACAAATTTTTACACACGCAAACCTTTAGTGGTCCAGCCCAATATGTTTTCAACTGTTGCTGAACTGATATGGTCCTGTTGCACTAAGTGCCAGAGTTGGGGGTTAAAAATGTATACACTCATGGTACTCATGGATAAAAGCAATGGGTGAAAGTCAGGGATAGACAATCATATCATAGAGGGTCAAGAGTCTGTAGTGCTGTAATGTTCGGCTGCAATGAAAACCTGAAGACTCTCTGTGCTCTATGGCACATGGTTGCCTATCTCTGGCATATGTCATAATGTTGACTTTTCTTCACTTTGCACAGCAAGATGGGCAGTGACGTCAATGTCATTGAAATCAGTGCAGCTGGATTTGACTAAGTATATATTACATTACATTACATTACATTACAACATTTAGCAGACGCTTTTATCCAAAGCGACTTACACATTACATTACATGTCATACCGTTGGCGGAGGCAGCCATGCAAGGTACCAACCTGCTCAACGGGAGCAATTCAGGGTTAGGTGTCTTGCTCAAGGACACTACGACAGATTTTTCCCGGGAGGAGCTGGACTCGAACCGCCGAGCTTGCAGTTGCGGGGTGGGACTCTACCTCCTAAGCTACTGCCGCCCCCATACAAGTATACATTGCATGCATCATATACATAGTACATCACACCATGCACCACACTACAAACAAACACATATATTATATATATATATATCTCTGAAATCACAAGCCCAGATACTCAAAGAAACAAGTGGTCAAAATAGACGCAATGTCATGTTGAAAGTAATTCCAGCACTGTGTCAGGCGTCAAAACAACACCATCTCTTCCAACTGTTCTCATAATTTCTAATTAAAGCGTAATAAGCATACACATATACAAAACACCCACTACAACATAAAACCTCTGTTTTACAATCTCATGTTTGGAGCACTGGGTGTACTTCTTATTGACAAAGCCATTTCATGGAGACTGGAGGGCATTCATTTACACATCTTGACTGATGTCAGCTGGGCTGACAAGGGAATAAATATGAAGAAAAGGCTGGGGACATCATACCCAGCAGCGCCGAAATGCCCGCACATCAAAGAGGAATGTGAGGCTTTTTGATACGGCAGGGAAGCCAAGCCTCAGCCCTGACATTTTGCCGCAGTGTGCTTTTGTAGAATACCGTTTGGTCTTTCCCCTGGCAAAAGCACAGAAGGTAAGCGGCCAGGTAGCTGACAGAACACACGTCAGGGTATCCCTACACACTACATGCTCCATGAAAGGAATAGCAGATATCCAAAGAAAATTGCATCAGAGATTTACAGGCCCTGAAACTCATCTCATGTTCCAGGTTGGTCAATGCGCAACGCTTTCACTGCACTGTAGTTCACCCTCATCGCTGAACCTTCATGATGCTGCAGACATTTAGCAGCTTCGCAGTGGGACCATGCAGTCCAAAAACCTCAGTTGGCCATTCTTTTATTATTTGACTACATAAGGATAACGCGTTGTGACTCTAAGCCTTCATCAGAGCATCATCTAAAATGAATTGTTTTTAAATATATGCTGTACAAAGTGGTTACATTTGTTAAATTCTAAGTGGCTATATTTGGGTGCGTTCGTAAATACGCTCTGAGAGCGCCGAGGTGCACCCAGGCTGCTCTATGAAATATAAATATATATAAAATTCTGAGCGCTCAGTGTCCCCGTTTGAAAATTCAGAGCACTTTGCTCTGGGAGCACTCAGAACGTACAATGGGCTTATCCGAGCGTCTGAACATTCCAATGTAAAAATGGCAGCGGAAGTCATTGAAAAATGCGATGGTTGCGGCTTGATTGGTACTCTAGCCAGTATTATTCAACACGCATCTACATCTAACAAAACATTGTCATCTTCGCTGTCAATAATATTGCCAACAACTGCTGCAAAATTATTGGCTGCCAGCGAAATTATGGTAATGTTATCATTGGTCTGCCATGTTTACTGTTAGTTTGTAACGACTTTTAACTGACTGTTCGTAAATTGACTTCAGAGCACTCTATGACATTGAAATCAGAGCAGATCAGATTAATTTAGGTTCTTTTATGAATTTATTATGTATCTTTTGAAAATGTGACCAAATCTGCTGGGTCAAAAGTATACACAGCAATGTTAATATTTGGTTAAATGTCCTTTGGCCATTTTCACCTCAATTAGGTGCTTTTGGTAGTGTTGGAAGAATTATGGTTTTATTCTTATCAAAATGCTTGCACAAAGACTCCATTGCATTTAGCTATTATCAGAATCAGAATCAGAATCAGAATTGGTTTATTCGCCAAGTAGTTTTCACGTACAAGGAATTTGCTGTGGTTGTTGGTGCACACAGACAACATAAGAACAATAGTAATAAGAACTCAAAAAGTAAGTAGTGCAAAAAACAAGGAAGTAGTGCAAAAAAACAAGGACAATATGTGCAATATATCTGAAAGGGCTGAACAGCTGTGTAATAGCCCAAATAAAAATAAATAAAATAGAATAGTGACATCTACAATACAGAATGATTTGAGCAGAACATGGAACAGGTGGAGGCTTTGCGCCAATGAACGTGTAGTGAGGGCGGGATAGAGTCTGTGTCAATGGATGTCCCGGGCCTTGTTGATAAGGCTAACTGCAGAAGGGAAGAAACTGTTTGTGTGGCGAGAGGTTTTGGTCCTGATGGACCGCAGCCTCCTGCCAGAGGGAAGTGTGTCAAACAGATTGTGTCCAGGATGAGAGGGGTCGGCCACAATCTTTCCTGCACCCCTCCGGGTCCTGGAGGCATACAGGTCCTGAAGAGATGGCA
>OMOT01009506.1:1318-14434 GCA_900312575.1 Acanthochaenus luetkenii | reverse complement strand
TATTGTATTTGCCAAACATATTGTATGCCACTACTTAAAACAGTATTAGTGTTCATGCTTATTTTAAACACTAGAGAGCAGTAATGCATAAAATAAGCCACATCTTTACATCAACAACTGAGTAGGACCTGTTGTAGTACAAAAACCTAATATTCACAAAAATGTTCACAAAGTCAATAGTCATGAAATTACGTTTTAACAATATTTTAAGTGACAATCTCTTCCCCAGCTGTATTGCCTGTAGCCTTTATTACCAGAAGGTGGTGCAAGCACCTCATTATTACAAGCCAAAGGGGGAATAATTGTTTAGCCAAGGTAATGTTGAATCTCGACTTACAGTTTATACTTTTCAGAATATCAAGTCTTGTATTAAAATAACGTAAACTGTTAGTAATACTGTCGTTGGCTTGCTTAATTCAGTGATGGCTCAGTGTTGACTGGCTAATGTTCTAATCTTTATTTAATACTACTGACACTACAGAACAATACGTCTTCATCCTCAGTTAGAAGTCGTGCAGTTATTAGAATGAATTGCAGCAGACGGCACACAAAGACCCAATGTCCTATCGTTGTAATTATTTCAGTTTCAGAATAACACAACTTATTTTAATCATTTTAAAACGGCAAAAACAAAACGGAGTACTAAATTATAATTAATTTATTGAAAGGAGTAACGTTGTCTGGACTCCACAGTAATTCGTCAAAACTACTGTGTGCACTTTTGAGTGTGAACGCTCAAATTCTAAACACATTTATAAAATGCTCCTTGTAACTGTGATTGGAAAAACATGATTCATTACAGTATCAGCTTGTTATTTGCTGGTGTGAAAAATATGACGCGACAGGCCTTGATGGGAATTTGTTCATTTTGTCTTCCAACACTGAAAAGGAAGACGAGGTTGGGAAAAGGCTCTACCCTTACATAAAGTAGGGGTAGTGTGTCATGAGCTATATTAATCTTATAATAACATAATATTGCCATGCCAGGTATAAAACAATTACAGAGATGCATCCAAATGACCAGCGTATTATTGATGTATTTGATTCTGTTGTTGAGCGACAGATTGAGAGAGACACAGTTCCCAAGCCACAGAATCCCTGCTGAAGTTTGACAATGAAACTACATCAGGCACGATACCAAATCCTATATCTGTAAATTGAAAACTTAAATTGAAAGCCACCTCGCTTTAGGAGGTAGTTTATGAATTCCAGAGCTAAGCAGTCCAGCTTGAACATGATCTATTGCCCTTCTCCTGCCCAAACTCCATTTGATCTATGGTCGCATTATCTATAATGCTGTCTTACATGATTCTCTTTTATTGCCAGAATCAGTGTCAGACAGCAAAACAGATTACATGTTAGATTAAATCAATACAAACTTTATTTACTGGGCTTTGAAATGTAATTCTCCTTTTTCTCCTGACACTTTAAGCAAGCGCACACTAGTGGAGGCTGAGGCAGAGCTTCCTGCCCGCGGTGCTGTGGTAGGTCTGCTACTCCGCCACGCTTTCTGTCACTGTGCCGTTCTGCCAGCACTGCTGCTATTCGCTGCCACTCAACCGCTCTACCCAGGAGCTGAGCTACAGAACAGTGGTCACCCAGTCTCAAATCCACCCACTGTCACACCCACCTCATTACTGGGGTGGGATGGAAGCCTGCTGAGTAATTGTAATGGAGCGCAATGGGCAGTAGTCCAGTAAACCCGCCCCTAAATAGGCACTCGTGGCCAAAAACAAAAGCAAAGGGCCACGGAAACTGCAGATTTCCTCATCCAGACTTCAGAGTAATGATTCACCACGTGACTTGAACTTAATTTATTGCAGCACATTTTGATATCCTACTTACACTATAAAGCCTCAGAAGTGTCTATGATGAAACTAAAATAAACGAGATACGTCTTGGTTGATGGTAATATAGCAACATGACTTGGTTGCAGTTTGCGTTAATAATTTGTGTACGTAACTAATGCAAAGTGTTAATGAAGGCTGGTACTGGAAGGGGTTATATCAATGCATAGCTACAAATGGTTATTACTATTTCCACAAATGAGAGACAATGACTTCTTGTAAATGTTTCGCTCTATTCTCACACCCCAATGTATTGTCTCAGTAGTGTTGACTCCAGTGTAATAACTTACCACTTCAAGAATCAACACAATCAGAACAACAGGCAGAACACAGTATCATAATTGCTAATTCAAAAGTAACTTACTCCCGTTGGTTTTAACTACTGTAATTGTCATGTTTTAACATGCATGTGAATGATTAGTGGTCTGCTTTTTCTGACTGGTACAACAACATTTGACCTCGGCGGTGAAGATTGTGTTTAGGAAAATCGTTTTATCGTCATTTTAATGATTTCAACATGTACATTTTTATTTGTGAATTACATTTTCAGCAGTTATAACATGGGAGCCAATGCGTGATGTACTTCCTGGTTTTCCAAGTCACATTTTTGATTGAAGGTGACACCTAGCTGTATAAAGTGGCAGACCAAAGCTGTAATTTGATCCAACTTTGATCCAACAAAGATAAGAAATGTCTTTAGTTAGATGTGTTTTTGAAACCAACCAATGACAATCTTTTGTTGTATAAATGGGGTCTGAGAGGTCAGTGGGTCAGTTCGTAGCTGAATCATATCACCAAGCATTTGCTTGGCACTCAACATCATAAAATGTCCCTTATGCTAACTGTACAACAGATATATTTGTACATCAGGCTGCATGGATATTGTTGATCATTCACTGTTTAGTACAGATGTAACATCATGTAGTTGATCTCTAAGAAGAGGTTCTGGATTTCTAAAGGATGTCTCAACACCATGTCCTGTTTAAGTTGTTCATTCTTGAGTGTTTCAATTCAACATTAATGTCTAAATGTCAAAATGCGTATAGAACGTTACATTAAAAAGAGAGGAGGAGCTGCTTGGGTCTATTTTGTGGACAGGGGCTCTTTGGAGAACCAGCAAACTTGGCCAGAGGACAAGGAAACTTTCAGATATTGATTTGACAAAGACAGCGAGAAAAGAAGAGTGAAAATTAGGAAGACTCCAAAAATAACCGAGGCACTATGTCTGAAGTGACAAAGATTCAGATGCTTGTATATATTTGGCTAGATGGCAGCTCATTGGCACAGTCTTGAATTTTGTGTTTAAAAAAAAAAGAATGTGTAAGTGAGCAAATGAGTTTCCACTTCCTTCAGTCGGTGCCGTGTCTTTTTCCAACACATTTTGGATATCAGTAAAGTTTTTTATTTTGTTTTGTAAACTTGCAAGCATGGCTGGAATACATATTTCAGTATGACATTACTTTTTAACGTTTAGCATTATGGCATTATGAAATATCATAATAAGCACATGTGCCTTATAATAATGCATATGGTGTGTTATATGACTGTTGTGAACTGTATATATTTTTTAAAGTAAGGACCAGAGCCACAGGGCACACTCTTAGACATGGGGGTGGGGTTCAAAGCCTTGTTTTTTGGGGTACACATTCGTGCATCTGGTGGATGGAATGAGGGTTTAAACCGTTACTGCGATTAGAGCTGCCTCACTATGATCTTGCTTACTGCTGCTAATAGCTGTTTCCTCTCTATTTCCCTCTATCTTTTCTTTAGTTTTCTCTCTCTCGCTCTGTGAATGATTTTTTTATGCATTGCTAAAACATGTGGGGGCGTTGAGAGAGGATTTAAATGCAACGATCCCCCTCCTCTTTTTCTTTTTTTTGTTGTTGGTGAATCTCAGTGTTCTTTTCTGCAAGCCTCTGATGACGACAGGGCAGCTTTAAGCCTGGCAGTGCCCACGGCAGGCTGCCGTCTCAGCGCTGCCCACTCTCCTCTGTGTTGGCATGCCGGAGAAAGCGAGGGTGGGGTTCCTCTCTAGCAGACCCTGTCATCCCTAGGAAAGCCTACATGTCCACCCATGCAGGATTCCTGAAAGGTCTTCACGTTGGGGATATGAGAGTCCAAAGTCAATGGATTTCTATTTTCTGTGGGCGATGGTCTTCATTCAGCAAAGAGTCCAGGGCAGGCAAGGCGCTTCCTTGAGCCATTGTGTGACAGCGGGGGTCAACAAGTGAAACATGTAACGTCTATCTAGTTGCATATTCAGTGTCCTCAGGTGGGTGTTGTTGGCTCTGTTGGATCACATCAACGCCTTTGGCCAAGATTCAGGGCGTTTATCTCCTCGGCTAATGTCCCCCTTTGTCATTGTAACACCCCTGTTAAGCTGACCCGTGACCCGCTCGGTTCACTCACTGCCCATTGCTGCACAACATATATGATTCATGCAAGGCTCTGAAGAGTAAAGAATTACAACCTCTGTTACCAGGAGCGCCGGATTGATTATGCATATTCATCGGATTGGAGAGAGGCGATAAGCCACGTAAGCCACGTTTCCAGCGAGAGGAATGATTTACACGTTGTGTACGATATCTGTGCCATGCAGACCACAACAGTCGGGGCCAAAACTATTGATCCAAGCTGTTGGAGCACAAGGTTTGAGGTTTGCCCTCAGTGTTGATGTGCATAACGGAGAGATGGCACATGGGACATTTACGTCTCGTGACCAGTTTAAACGATTGCCTATTCGTCTCACTTTCTCCCATCTCTGTGTCCGTCTCCAGTCTTCCCTCCCGTCCCCATTCGCTTACACACAGAATCAGTTTGACTTTGTAAGCTACCCTTTTTGTCCCCTATTGTTACAGCTGCATGGCATTCCTTGGTCTGAGAGCGTAGGCAGCAATAGTTTTAGTCAGCATGTGAGTAAAATATGATTTGAATTACCATGAAAATGTATTGTATTATCAATGGGAGGATAAGAACAGATTAGGGAAGCTCTGGGATGATCTTATGGATGACAACGGTCAGGCTTGTACGCAAGCGGAGCGATATTGGAGAAAATGATAGATTTCAGCCCTTTGACTAAAGCTCTGCGAAAAGCAGGTGGTTCCACACGTTAAGCCCACTCAAGAGGCCCCTAGACGAGTCGAGATGTGCCTTTCTAATGAAGTTGTTTGCTATCGTACAGTAAGTGATTTTAGGAGGTCGACGTTGTTACACAGTGACACGAAATAAGGAATAACAACATACAATTCCAAAGCGTTTGTTAATAGCAGGGTAACATTGGTGTTATTTGAACAGTGGAAACACATTTGTGCAAAAGTTAATGTATAGATGTTGGAATTCCTTGATGAAATGCATTAATTAGACCCCAATCTGCGAACAAAGTACAGTACGGAGCCAACAGCAAAGACTTACAGCAACGTCAGGTCGGTAATAAAAAAAATACCAGCCGCACCTGTGACTTCTGATTATTATTCACTCCGAAATTCTATCCCGTCAGTTCATACACATACATTGACTGCAAGATCTGTTCAAACAGAGATTCATAATCTGCACGGGAAGTGCATCTCCTGCTGCGGATGCTTAGATAAACATACAAGATTAAATTTCTATTTATAAGAGCCACAGATATCTAACATTTGCAAGGGAATCGTTGTAAGATTTGGAGACGACTCGATCACCACGGTATCATACGTTGTCTTTCCGGCAGGGAGATGTCGCCGGCCTCGTGAAGTCCGGGACGATCACCTCCCAAAGGTTCAGGCTGCTCCGGGCATTTTGTCTTCTTACCTGTCAGTCGTATGATTTCAAGAGATCTCTGATCCTTCCAGTTGTGCACGTTCGTTGCGTTGCTTGTCAGCTCCTCCCTTTGTCGTAGAGTTTAGGACAGAAATTGAAATGTAAACTTTCCCATTTAGATTAGTAGAATAATTTTCCAATACTTTTATAGACATGTATGCATAAAACTCTACTACTACTTTTTTTTTGACAGCTCCTTTTAGAACTCGGTAATCATGAAGTTGAAAGTGATCATGTGAAGTTTACTTAAGACCCAGATGCGTAGCGGCATTTTGCCCAAATAGTTTTGTGCTTCTCATTCGTGGTCCGGCACAGGGTTTAGTTACAGTTCTGTCCCAATCCTCTGATTCACCTTCTTTAAGAACCGCTTCAGGGCTGCTCATAATGCTTAACGCTCCATAATGCCATCCCCTTCATCTCCCCAGTGGTCTTATTGTCTTAACTCTGGATGGGAGAGACAGAGAGTAAGACAAGAAAATGGGTTAAATCACGTTTGGCACAGTGAAAGTAAGAATCTTTTCAAAGATACACTGTGTGCAAGTTTTGCGTTGGAGAATCTTTTGCCTGTTTCCCCCGGACTTGTGCAGTTACTTTGTGCTAGATATTCAGTTCCCATTTTCTTTTTTTCTTTTTTTACTGTGTTTCTCAAATTCTGAAGATGCGTTACCAGGACTTCACCTTCCTGTTGACATTAACACACTAGCACTGTTGATAGCACTGTTGATAGCACTGTTGATAGCACTAACCAAATCCATTGATGCATTGATTGATCTGAGTTTGAGAACAGGGAACGATCAAACTGAGCAGCCATCACTTCCTTGTCATTTCTCTGATCCTGTAGGGAAGCAGAGAAAATGGTATGCAAATGATTTGTTAATCCCTTTACGTTATTTGTTCCATTGCTCCCTTTCGTTTCCACACTCAATTTCTAGCACAGCGAGCTGACAGGTGGACACCCTCGGATTGCTAATTCTTAATAGAGACACACACAAAAGTCAGCCATCTATCTTGCGTTTAGAACATACTTGATTCAAGTAATTTGATTTCAAATATTAATTACCTGAGTGGTGCACAAAGAGATCCTGAAAACCCTTACCAGGCAAACTAATCACTTTTAATAATGTATGTGTGCACATTCTTTGGTCCATATTATCGTAGAAAAGTCATAGAGAGACCTTCAACTTTAACGTCTTTCTCTTCCTCTATGTGTATTTTTCTGTCATGCTTTCACCCAACAGATTACCAATCCCACGAGAAAAAAGATTGACTTGCACAATTAAGGCTGTAATATCAGCATAAGTAGGATAAGACAACTAAGTCTAAGTCAAGAGAAATTGTGACCAATGTCTTTCAATAGTTTTGTTGTCCCAAGGGTTGGTGTTAAAAATAATAAGAAAGAGGTGGGATGGTCTTAGATCCGAGAAGCTTAAAATGCAAAATCTCGAATAAGCCCAATTTCCCCTAGCCAATCGTGTTGCACTTTGGTGGGTTTGTGTTGATCGTCTCAACTGACTCACGTACCGCCCCTCCCCGAATGAAAACACTAGAGATTTACGTGGCTTTTCAAAAAATGTATCTAGACATTTATCCAGCTTAATCTTCTTAACATATTAAAGTGATTTGCTTTACCCTGAAGTGGCTGAAGCTGTATCAAGCTCACCGCCCCTCACAGCACTAAGACCCCAGAGGCATTGTGGACATTTCCAGCCCTTGAATAATGAGCGAGGTGGGCAGAAAGTCAACCCGCTTCTCAGCTGCGGAGCCGCGGCCGTCCCCGCTGTGCGTCCATTTTTTTGGGGGGGGTTCTGTTATTAGTCCCAACTGTTGCACTCAGTCAGTGTTCTTAGGCACGCGGCTCTGCCAGAACTGCCCACACTCTGGTTGGTGTGGAGGTTTGGAGCTCTCAGCTGAAAGAGCTCTCTCACAGAGTAGGTGTCGACAGGGCGCTTTGTTTTTCTTTCTGTGAATGTCGTGATGAGAGCTATGGATAATGAGAAGACTGAACCATTACCACGGTGATGGCATTATTTATCTGGGTGCCAACGTTATGCCCGACTGCAGATTTGGGCATTTTCGGATAGACACTGTTTTTAACCTTTTCTCCAGGCAGGATACAGATCAGGGCGAGAATTGGTAGTGACGGTTACAGCGTGTCTTCTTCAAAGCACCACGTCACAGACTGGGCATTTAAAAGGTCTTGGTCAAACTCAAGCACTTTCTGATGTCCTTATTTGGCATAATGCTCTATGGATGTGCTGCAGGCCACAGACTTCGCCCGATCGCATCAGTTGAACTGTAGGTTTAAACTCTGAGACATTAATTGTAGCTGAAACATGGACCTATTAATTAGCATCATGGTATTTAGCTTAATGTCTATCAAGGTTAAATCAGAGATGATATGGTCACAGTAAATGCGGCCATGCTACATGCATAATTTATTTGAAGAAGAGTTTGGAAGACATATATAATTTATTTTAAATTACATTATGTCCATGTCCATTTTCAAATGCATCTTTGGAATGATGATCATAAGAAATTATATTAGTTGGCTTTTCAGGTTTTTTCATTTTTTTTTCATGGATACAAATGGTTTATTGGCTGTCAAACAGAATAGTTTCCTGATAAGGAATGCTATATTACCTAATTAACGTCATGCTGACAAGCCAAATCAAAAGCACTACCACACTTGCACAGTGTTTTCAAAGCTTAAACAGGATGGCAGTTCAGTTTCAGTGTGCTACATGCACAGGTTGGATTTTCTGTGGCAGCATAATGCATTTGCTAGGTAGCTTGCTGGCCACCTAGCGCTCCGTAGACGTGTGTGTCACTTTTTCAAAACCTCCAGTCTGATCGCTGCCTGAAGTGCCTTTCACGCCACGAGACACATCCACGTCAGTCCGCTACTGCCCACTGCATTGGGTTTAAACGCTAATGGACCATTCTCCATGAGATGTACACCCAGTAGAGCTAGATAGAGGGGGTTGCTAGTGAATGAGGCCTTGTAATGATTAGTGTGTATTGCTATAATAGTGCAAGATCAAAAATAACTCCCAATATTGTTGCTATAAACTCTGTTTGATTTGCTACATTTTGCACGTTCCTTGCACTGTGATTCTACAGTGATATTGATATGAATTTTATTTCAGTGGCACACATAGCTAGGGATCAGCTCACATGGGCTTCCAAGAATCCACACATCATGTTACATCACGTACTGTATGAAACGTATTTTGATATTTCTAAAGTATTTCATACTGTAACCATCTCACCAAATGATGGTAATAGAAAAGGAAGTAATTTTACTATAAAGTAACTCAAGTCATATACATAATATACAGCATTTTTCAATGTCTCCCTAATCACATGAACAGATCCCGTCCTCTGGTGTCACCACTGAATCTTCCTGTGTTTATTATTAATGGTAACGTACCTGACCTTAAGGGAGAGGACTTTGACCCCTGGGTAAGTTTTGCATAACATATGACCCTGAAATATAGCTATTGTTAATCAGACAATGTGTTCTTAATGAGGGTTTATACCAAATATCAATATAGCAATTGATGTGGTTAACAGCCTGCTAATGATAGTGTGACAGCACGGTGACTTTCTCTTGAAGCCAAAACATACTTTCATTCCTTGGCCCTGAGCCTTAGTACTAAGGCCTGGACGTGCCCAACCATGATGATTCAGCCGTGGTATATTTCTGTAAATGTCTGCACTTATTAGGACACCTTGTGAAATGTAATTTTGCAATATTTATTCAAACTGCCAAGTGCTTGACCTCTTAGACTTGGAATGAAGGTCTGACAGGTGTTAAAGTCACAGACTGTGGCTGTCCATGCAAAGTGCTGTTCAACGTAGAACAGCCCCGCAGACGAGCACAAACTACGAGTGGTTGCTTCTTCATATCGCACAGAATGGGAGAAATTGATTGGAACTGGGAGGCTTAGGACTGGATTTTCCTTAACCATGAATCTTTCTCTTGAACAACTGCAGCTTAAATGTAGAAAAAAAACGTTTCTCTCTTCTGGCTTTGTTTTTATTTCCTTGTCCAAACCCTATCGAATGGCGCTTCGGGTTCTTCCTTGAGTAAAAAGTTGATGTTGTTGTGGTGTGGGGAGGGAGAAAGGACTTTTTTCATGTGTGCAGGAATGTAGATTTCTCCCCCCCGTGAAATCCTAATTGTGCCTTGGAGGGCTGGTAGGGTATCTCTGCTCGGCTCAGCTCAACAGGATTTGTGTCTGTGTATGTCAGAGTATGTCTCTCAGCCTGAATGCGGATATAACCCTTTCATTGCAGAAGCTGCAGATTTTTCATATTTGCCGATAGGCTGATCCTGCGCATCCATAGCTTTTTTTTGTTTTGTTTTTTTGAAGATATTGAAAGTTTTTGTTTGGGCGTCCATATGTTTAAAAAAAAAAAAGTATATGTTAAGAGTTAAGGCAGATAACAAGTGGACTTCTTTCTGTGGATGAGCCATATTGGAGCCTGGATTTGGTCTATGTGAGTTAGGCAGGTTGACAGTCAAAAAGGGATGGAAACAACATATATGCGATGATTATTGTTGTAGTTATTAATTGTAGCTTGAAAGGGGATTAGGCTCAACAATCCTATAGGATGCTGTTACACCTGTCCTTCCTCGTGTCTAACAATGTTCCGTCACTTTTTCCTTATTTCAGTATCAATTCAAGTTGGCAAAATACAATTTTAAAAAAAAGCGGATTTATTCAAATGAATCATCAACGCTGGAAATGATTCAATATGTGCCGCATTCAGATGGGTGATATATTATTCCCTTGGGGAGAGGCAAAGATGGAGCAGTGGAGCTGTTTTATTTGTGCTGTCTTTATCAGTGTGTCAGGCAGAGAGGCTGAGCTCGCTCTCTATGAATGGACGAGCCCTTGAACCATAAACCTGTACCTCCTCTGATAACAGCTTCTGCATTGTGATATCAGATGCACCATTCTGCGTGATGTCTTCTCTGACGGCGCTAAATATATAAACATGTACAAAATGAAGGATCTGTCAGATGAATTATTTTATTTTAACCAGTTCTCCAAAAACGAAGGATTTTAAGCCCCTGTATGCCTCGTGTCGGTTTTTAAAGACATATTGTGAATTTCTGTAAATCGAAGCACAGTACTGGTGATCACCACAGTTTCACCACTTCTTATGTTTTATCTGTGCTTTTGTACGTTATTTTGCTCTGTACCTTGCACTCTATATTGTTTATCGTTAGCTCTGCTAACTGGGACCTCAGATTGCACTGACGTCTGAGGTTGCCACATCCTCTAAGGTGAGATGTGTGCTCCCTGAATTACTCAGCCTGTGCGATGACATGGCCCTGATTGTCAGACGGGTGGGCTGGTGACACTGGAACACAGACGGTGCTTGTCTGTTTTCAAGCCTCCAAGCCCTGGGCAGTCCTCTCTCTCAGTCTCCCAGTCTCCCAACACCCAGCTTCGGCCACTGAGACAAGAGTCTTCCATACTGGAAAATCCGGCCCTGTCAACTGGCAGTCTGGACTTGGTTCAGATCCACACGCCGAGCGCCCCCCACCACCACCACTGCCACCCATTAATAGGCACTAGAGCTCGCCACCCCATGTAGATGCCTTTTGGTCGCCATCCATGGATGGCGTCAATAGCATCTTCCTACACAGAAGTGACTGAACGGAGGGCACAAGAAAATGTGGGAATAATTTACACTTTCTCACTGCACTACCATCAGAAACCATAATTAATCATGATAGAAAAAAAATGTGGAAGCCATCTTGGCTGGTGAAACACACAGTGCCTGTGAACAGCACTGACACCTTTGACAGCTCTGATGGCCAAATAGGAAGGGGTGTCAGAGTGCGTACAACCAAGCTCCCCTCATGGCAGGATGCGTCCTCTCGTCTCGAGAATTGTCTGCTGCGTGAAAAGCTCCAGGGAAGCGTAACTGTTGTCATTGTAAGGCGTTTTTTTATAAGGCATGAAATAAGAAAGAGGTATTGGACATTTTACCCTGTTGAACCTGTAAAACCCTTGTTTAATAGTTGTTAGGCGGTTAGAGGGCGACACGGTGGCTCAGTGGTTAGCACTGTCACCTTGCAGCAAGAAAGTCGAGGGTTCGAATCTCCACCAAGGTCCTTTCTGCATGTTCTCCCTGTGTTTGCGTGGGTTTCCTCCGGGTGCTCCGGTTTCCTCCCACAGTCCAAAGACATGCAGGTCAGGTGAACTGAAGACTCTAAATTGCCCATAGATGTTCCAGTATATGATATGAAGTAGTATATGGAGTGTGTATATGACATAGTATGTATATGATGTAGCAATATGTATATATGATGCAATGTAAAGCGCTTTGAGACATGCTCGTATAAAAGGGCTGTATAAATAAACTAGATTAGATTCGATTACAGCTTTGAAATCTAATGTCTGGCACTATGTGACATTTGAAAAAATCCAAATATTACATTATTTCCAAAATCCTGGTTTCCTACAGGTGAAGTAATTAGAAAAGTGCTAATCATTGCTTGTATAGGCTGCACTTGGTGGTAAAATGGCAGATCTATGACTTTTCCTGTATGACATGCAAGACAGAGTAATTATGGATATCAGTACAGTACTGTAATTTACCCTGTTTGACTGTTTGACATTTCCCTTTTTGCTACATTTAGCATATGGGCTGGCTCTGGGTCTCTGCATATCCCAGTGCGTGGCTGCATGTTACTTCAGAGTACCTGTTAATGGTAGTTACTGTGTTTGAGCGTGTGCATTTGCAGAAATGCTTTCACGACAGTGAGTAGGTGTACGTGTATAAAGCCACCACTAGAAAGTGTTGAAAGCGTCAGCTAGCAAGATCGCATCCAGGGTGACTAATAAGCTTAACATGAGCACGGCGGCGTTCGCAAGCCTGGCGCGGTGAAAGAAGTCTTCAGCGTTGAGAGAAATGCAGAAATGGTTCCCGGGGCTGCTACTAATTCCGTCATCCCCCCCTCAAGCTTCAACCAGACTGTGAACTATCTTAACTGTTAGCTATGTTCATATGGGGGCGGCAGTAGCTCAGGAGGTAGAGCTCCCGTCCCGCAACCGCAAGTTCGGCGGTTCGAGTCCAGCTCCTCCCGGGGATAAATCTGTCGTAGTGTCCTTGAGCAAGACACCTAACCCCAAAGACACCTGCTCCCCGGGCGCCATAATGGCAGCCCTCTGCTCCGGGCCCCCCTAGCATGTGTGTGTTGTGCAATTACTTGTGTGTATCCGGGGGGGATCCGTGATGGGTTAAATGCAGAGAATAATTTCACTAAGTGTGTGCGGTGCTCTGTGCATGTGTGTGACAATAAAGGATAAATTATACCAGTTCCAAACTGCAGGGGTTCATGTACTCGGTTCAGGACAGACGGCATTCAAACATTTCCAGAGTTTATCATTATTATTCATTAGTGCTCGGAAAGGCTAAAAGAAAACACCCCGTTCAAGAGTTTGTAGTGTAT
>OMOT01009470.1:2692-18632 GCA_900312575.1 Acanthochaenus luetkenii | reverse complement strand
GTAATCCAAGTTCATATGTTCCACAAACAGTCAATAATCCTTGAAAGTATATAGCTCCAGTCCACCTTCATTCGCCGAACCTGTAGCTGTCGCTAAATTGGCTAACGTTAGCAACGTTAGCTCTCCTCAAACATGGCGTATGTCAATACGCCCTGGAGAGCCGCTTTATTCAGCGCAAGCTGTCCTCAACCAATCCCGTGTGGGCCGGTTCGGCTCCATTCAACTTTCGCTGCTCCCGTCAGGCGTAAAAAATTACGCCCTTCGGCACTCAGACAAAGGCTGCAAGCAGTGTTTTTTCATCAGTCATCCCACTTTTCTATTAGAATATATCATTTATGTGAATATAACAATTTAATTTCATACACATACAGACCACAATTGTACAAATTATTGATCTATTGGAATCGTTTTTTTCCACTTGGGCCGGCAGGTGGGGCGACGCCCCAACGCCCCTAGTGGACGACACGCCACTGGCTATATCCCGGGTGGATGACCTACAGTCCTGTTTCCAACTGTTCCTCACAGAGTCAATCGAAACCATAGTCATGAACATGACAAACTTGGAGGGGAGAAGGGTTTATGGAGAAGCCTGGAAGGCGGTAGACCAGACTGAGATTCAGGCCTATGTGGGGGTGTTGATTTTGAGTGGTGTCTACAGATCAAGGAACAAATCTACATCCAGCCTGTGGGATGCAGAATCTGGTCGTCACGCCACAATGTCTAAGGAGAGATTCCATGTGTTGTCACGCCGTCAACATGACAAGTTGGCTCCAGGCTGGAAGGAGGGAAAAAACTTCAAGAGGAGACTGTTCCTTGAAGAGCTGGGGGAAGCCATGGTGGAACTCATCATTCAAAGGCGCCAACACCTTCCCCGAACACCATCCTCTGCTGCAGTGGTGAGAGACATGCAAGCGTCAGCAGCAAGATCTACGCCCGTCAGAGAACGAGACAAAAGGAAGAGGTGCCAACTGTGCACCACGAGATGTGAAAACAAGCTTTGTGTGCCACAAATGCAGTGTATACATTTTCAAAGCACATGTAACGACCAAAATGCATTGCCCAACATGTTCATGAGATCACAAAATTGAGTGACTGATAGATTGTGAAGATTTTGTTCTTGTTCTTGTTAGTAATTTGTTACTTTTGTAATATGTTGAAGTTTTTCTGTTGTTTTTACTAAATAAATCATACCGGTCAGTTTTGACCAGGAAAAACAAAAGATGTTATTTTGTGCCACTATTTTGAAAATGTAAATAGTTTCAAAACAGAGTCCTTGTTAAACATTGAAATTAAGTAAAGATGTTTCATCTGAGTATTTGTTATGGTCAAAATAATATCTATATAATGCTTTTTTTCTAAAACACAAACAAAAACTAGTTGTATGACCTGAGGTCAGTGAAGCCTACAGGCCATAAATACCAAATGTAAGTTCAAAACATGTAATGGTCACAAACATTTCAGTTGATAAAAATATATAACACAACATTAGATAATAATTTTTTTTTAATGGATTTATAATCATCTAAAATGGATCGGCTATTTTTCACCGGGAACATCAGGATAATTAAGCTGAAATGAACAGAACAGGAGGGTTCAGAACCAGCTGAATATGAGCATCAGTCAAGACTGCAGTTTTCCCTCTCTTAATTTTGTCATGCTAGGCTTTCTTAGCATGAGGAACTGATGACAATCACATGTCAACATTAGAAAACGGAAACACTCCAGAGTTTGAATAAACCACTCCAAACGTGATTAGTGTGATGCACTCTTAGTGTCCCATGAAGGTCTAAATATTGTTTCAGAGGCTTTCCCACCTCATCCAAGAAACTTCTGGGATAAACACTGAATCTGGCTCATAATATCAGCACAAAACATCAGCTTCAATCAAAAAATGTCTGTATCGGTACTAGCCTTCAAAAACCCATATTGGCCAATCCCTACTGTACATGGCATCGTCTGAGGGAGAGTGCATTTGGACGAGCAGTTGCAGCTCACACTTCATCCATTTAGTGAATTCCTTTGAACATAGGCTGGTGTTGTTGTCAGGAGAGGTGGAGGTTGAAGGCAAGGCAGCAGTAGATTTAGTTTTGTCTGTTATCCAGGATCTGGAGAGCCTCGCTCGAATCACGAGAGCCTTTTATTGATTATCTTTTTAAAACATTCTTTCATTCAACAGGTCATCTCCTCCTACGCCATGTTATGAGATGATTGTCACGGAGTCAACTTGTGAGGAATTTAGAGGTTGGAGCCTAAATGTTTGTTTGGTGGATAGTTGTGGGTGATATTTGTTTGAGAAGAGTTGTCTCTGTAGGGAGGTGAACACGATGGGGCTGCCTTCCATTAAGAAAGAAACATAGAGGGAATAGAGTCTAGTGCTGGTACAGTGCAATCAGTGTTTCCTGATGCGATCATGGATGAACTCAGGTAAAAACAATCCGTCCTCCCTCTGCTGTCCTCTCATTCGTGTGAAGGATTTAGAAGAGGAATCTTAAATACTCCAAGAGGTCTTTTACATTTGCTTGATAGAATACAGTTATGAAATGCACAGGGAATATTACTGACTGCATAGCTACCTTCCCTTCCCAAAGGCAACCCAGTCAACCCTCCTACGTGGTCTCCACTCACTCTCCACTCATCTTCTGTCCAAAAATCGGAAAACTCTCCAATCTCTCAGACAAATACCTCACATACCCATCTCCCCTTTGAATTACATCCTCTTCTCCCACATCTTCCCATATCTATTTGCTGCAACTCTATTGCTTCCCATGTAGACTTGTTCTTGGCTTGATGTAAAGAAAAACGTTCTTCGCTGTCCTCAGCTCTTATTTCCTTTACAAGCAGTATTGTATCAATAAAGTAAAAAACTATGACAACTATACATGTACATGTATAATGAACATACTACAGTATGTCTTGGTGATACTGGTATTCTCCGTTCTTGTCCCTCCGCAATCACTTGTTAAAAGAGTAAGTAAGAAAAAGTGATGTTAATGCCTACATCTGTTACATTGGGAGTCCCAGTTAAGCCACATATGCAGCAGAACTTAAATGGAGTAATGTATTTTGTATATGAAATCGTAAACTGATTATGGATGAGGCTGTCCTCTGAGACATGCACACCTTGCCGTGCATTCACAATGTGAGCTACAGTTTTGAGCAACAAGCTAGCGAGCGCTAATTAGACTGCATTAATTGAAGAAGAAAAAACAGGCTCTTACGGTCATCAGTGATGGATGGAGTGTCTGTCTGTCTGTCCCTCTTGTCCTTCCTCTTTTCTCAGACACTGGCGCAGTATCCCTACCATGCAGTGGATGTGGGTGGTGGACTGTTACGACGTGATCACAGCCCCTGGTTCTGTGGACATCTTCACCGACCGTGCCCATATCTGTCTGTCTCTATCGCCTTATCTGTTTCCTATGTCACTGTCATTGCCCTGGTTTTCACCTAATAAGGTTTTCTTGGAGGTTTTTCCTTGCAGCCTCGAGGGTCTAAGGCTGGTGGTGCCGGGTAGTTTAGGCCTTGCAGAACAGGTAGGCTGCTATGGTTTGATGTGTGTCTTATGCTTTGTTCTGTTTCCCTGTTTGTCTTATACTATTCTGTAATTCCTTTGATTGATGTTCAGGTAGATCTAGTTGGGCTCATTTTGTCCTTTGAGACATGCTTGTGATAAATGGTGATATACATAAATTAACTTGAACTTGAACTTATAGGGACAAGACCTGTTTGCATTTGCCTGCTCACTTGTACCAGTCAATCAGTAAGACAGAAACATAGTAGTATTAAAATGGTGGGCCATTCTTAAATAGACCCAGGATCAGACGTTCAGCTCTGGGCTAAACCAATCCGCATTGCCCCAAAACATCACAGAACAACGACATGCCTAATGTAAAACAGAGGTATAGCTGGTAACATGAAGAGCTAATTCACTATAGCTCCTCTCTCAAAGTTCAGATCTCACCCTTTAACCTTTTATCCATTCTCTATGTATGCCCTTTGACCTTGGCCCCTCTATCTTACACTCTTACAGTGTTATCAACACCCAAAACCCAATGGAACAGCCATTATCCCTCTGCCCTGCAGCCCAGCTCTGTCGTTACCTCGTCCTGCTTCCAATATGGTTATGATTAATCACTCTACCAGTAATCGGAGTGCCCTTCTTCCCCCTCCACTCCCCCTCTCTCCATCCACGGGCTCCAGATGACTGTCTGATGTCGGGGCATGAGACAATGGGATCCAGATGCGTGATCGATGGTGGACGGAGGATGTTCATAAGCAGCGAGGCATTGTGGTTTAGAGTTACAGACATAAGGTCCCATCCGCTGGCCTGGCCTGCATTGGGGCTGCATGGGTGATTAATGGGACTTTACTGGCAGCAAGAGGGACCTGTTTCCGCTCTGACACAGATACAGAACAATATGCATACAGCACATACATACTCAGATTGGCAAATGCGTGCATCCATTCGTGCACATACACAGATACAGACGCACATACATACACAGACAGACTGATGCGGGTTCAACCCCCTGTACACCCACTGTCAAAGGGATGAGTCTCTGGAGTTCTCGGGGCACGCAGATTGGAAGAGAGGCCTGGGATGGAGGGATGAGGGGGAGTCGGCGAAGCAGTGAGGGACGAGAGGATATATGAGAGGGAAAGGCAGAGGATGGAGCGACGCCAGGCCCATGAAAATTATGGTATGGAGAAGGGGATGTAGTGCGGGTATATGAGTATGAGTACCGGTTAGGTCACAGCACTCAGTCCAGTAAGTCATGTGACCGGTGGGTGGTGGGAGATAGATCATCATCTGGAAGAAATCACAAAACACACTCTGAAACAATGCGCGCACAAGACCGATTCATCACAAATCAACAGCTAAATCTGTGTCGAAGCTGTCGTCTCCCTAGTTCTTTACCATATACTGTACCACTGCCTCGGTCTCGCTCTGAATTATATTCCTCTCATTCTCATCCCTCATCCCTTTTGTTTCCACCTCACTCCGAGGCATTTTTCTCGGTATAAGCGGATCGGAGCAGAACTGTGTGCTAACGTCGCAGCGATGTATCTGGAGCGTTCGCCTGGCTGCGGTACAGTATAGCATGGCTGCAGGATCATATGCCGAACAGATGTGGTTTGTGTGGAATCTCTGGGTGGCTGGGCTCTCTGATGATAAGCAAAGGATCCGATCACGGCCCACTTCGGACTTTAGCTTCCATTCGCTATGAATCTGTCTGATTTGTTTTGTAACTGGTGTTTTTTGGTATGAATTACACTCCACGTGAAAAACATCTATGCAATATGTTCTGGATAGGTGACTCAGACTTAGCAAGTCTTCAGCGTTGAGTTTTATAGCTTCTCCAGCCTTCAAAAACGTTTATGTGATGTTTCTTTTCTTTTCTGCTCTCTGCAAACAGATGCTCACCCCACCCATCTTCTTTCATATATTTCATATTTTGGTTTATTTTCATATTGTATATATTTTCTTTGTCTCAGTGTATTGTACTACTGTTATTTGTCACACCCTCATAGTGCTGTAACACATTCCCACTTCATTTGCTGGTGAAATACCTACCACTTGTAGGTGTTATTTGTGTATGTATTCCATTTTTACTGTGCTGTATCCTTTCATTACTTTGCTGCTGCAATGACACAATTTCCTCAAGGGGATCATTAATAAGCATGAATCATTCTATTTAATCTTATGTCTTTCTGTTCCCATTATCATTTATGACGTACAGAAGCTCAGAGGGTGTTAATTGTTCTGCTTATTTTGTTCTGTCTATCCTTTGCCATTTTCAATCCCCATGCCAAGCAAAACAACACACCCATGCACTCAAATACTGCAACAGGGCTTACTAAATGCGTCATATTAAAAGTTAGAGATTAAAAATACAATTGTTTGAATCAACAAGGAGCAATTAAAATCACACCGCAAGGGAGGCAGCCCGGCGGAGAGGTTTAACGCTATAACCACAGACACTCCCAACAACTCATCACCAAGGTCTCTCTCTCTCTCTCTCTCTCTCTCTCTCTCTCTCTCTCTCTCTCTCTCTCTCTCTTTCATTCATTAATGTCCGCTCACAAGAAACGTAAGCAACATTAAACATGCTCATTATCCTTTTTTTTAACGTTTACATTTAAGGGTTGGGTATTGCAAATGAAAAGCAGCAATATTAAAATCTTAAAAGCAGGTTGTTGTAACGTCCCTCACAGAATCCTTTCATCACACACCACAGATAATGGAGCCTTCCGGGGTTGTGTCTCATCTCAAACCCATTTCACTGTCTTTGAGCTACGCTCCAAATCCACCACAGCAACAACACTGGGAAATAGGACAAGTGGTTTAAAAATGTGAGAATGTCAGTAAAATGTTAGAGGGAATAATAACTGAGGTGTTTGATGAATTTACAAGCCTGGAACATTCATCTTTACAAAGGCTTTCACCTCCTGAGCATTTGAATGGCTTCAGGCAATAAGGAAACACGTCTCGCTTTGTGACTCTTGAATGACCTGACACATCAGAAGAGCTCTGTCAGCTCTGTCAGCCTGTTCTTAAGCCATATGCCAGAGTGAAGGGCTCTGCTGAAGTGAAGGGAGGAACTCTTACCAGTAAAGGGCCCCAGCACACGCAGGACACCAACATTATAGCCAGGAGCTGGCAGATCATCTCCAAGTGGTGTGAAGTGCCTCTGCAGTGACGCTTGCGGCGGAGTCTGGACTGCAGCAAAGTGCAGCTGGTCAGGGCATTGCATACAATGGAGATCAGTAGGGCCAGTAGACCCAGCATGGAGAACAGCAGAGGCAGGAGCACGTCCAGCCAGTCTCTCGGTTCCTCCAGGTGGAAGAAGCACCAACTCCTGGAGCTCTGAACCTGGTAGGGCCTCCACAGCAGCACGGGCAGCGCGGCCATCATGGCCGCCAGCAGCCAGGTGAGCCCCAGCAGCCTTTTCATGTGTCGGGAAGCCACGGCCGTGGAGTGGAAGAGGGGCCTGGTGACTCCGATACAGCGCTCCACCGCCATGGCGCTTCCCAGGAACAGGGGACTCAGGCCAAAGAACACCATGCACGCCCCGAAGAGGCTGCACACAATGTGGTGGGGGTCAAAGGTTTCCCATTTCTGGTGGAAGCTGTAGACGAAAAGCACCAGGGAGCCATTGATGAGATGGCCCAGGAGGTCCGTGACCACTAGGCCGCTGGCAAACAGCAGGAAGGAGGCCTTGGACTTGAGGCGGACGTGGCGGTAAGATTTGACCAGGATGAAGAGGGCCAAGCTGTTGGAGAGGATGCCCATGGTCATGGAGATGACGGAGGCTGTGATGGACAGTTCCTTCTGGCTGTAGGTGGTGTTGGTGGCCCTGACCTCTGACCTGCAGCCTGTTTCTGAGCTTCCATTGGCTGACATAGTCAACGTGAAATCTGAGGAAGTGTGTAAAGGGAAGATGGGATATGTGGTTTGCTTGTAAATCTGTTGATTCTTAGGCTACAGTAGTTGCTTACCTTGATTTAGTAAAGTCTGGATGTGTGATTCACCTGTAAATGTGTTTCAAATAAATAACCGAATTTCAAATAAACGCTTTATTTACAAATCCTCTCAATTTAGTCAGGCACACTTACAAAATACTTCATCACAGACAGCATCTTAGCAATGACAGCTCATTTACATTTGTGAGTGTAGATGCCCTTTGCGACAGGATTTATTTTCCTTCTACATTTACAAGAATGATTAAGAACTAGCCTATTAAAGAACGATGAACGGTATTTTCTAACATTGGTGAGTCACTGCAAAAATCCTTTGATCAACTGTTTTGGTGACCAAGACACCTGAATACATGAAGTCATTTTTCCAACTACCGGTACTTTCTTTCTTTCTTTTTTTATCATAGTGAACAATTAAAAACATCCATCGGCCCAGTCCTTACCTCGGGTTAGGTCCTCTCTCAAGCAGCTCGCCATAAGTCAACAGCCTCTTCCCTCCCTGGATTTGATCATTTCCATTATAATATAGCGACGTCTTGTCAACCCGGTACTAAATGGTACTAAATGTCACTGACTGTCCCAGAACTGTTTTCCTCGACGTCCCTGTAAAGGCAGCAGCATGTGACACTTCCCCTGCCGTCTGCTCAGCTGGTGCCAAGTCTCAGTGTGAGCCTCAGCTCAACATCAAACTTATACCTGTGAGGAGGCTGCGCATCCTCTAGCCCCCCCCCCGCATGCTGTACAAATCAGCGACAGGCACCTCTATTCTTTTTTTATTGAACTTGTCTCGGCAGTGTAGGTTTGGCATCAAACGGTGATGGAATGGACAAGAATAAGCTTTTGCCAAAATTTACGTGCACTTCATTCTTGGAAAATTACCCACGATTGCCCTAAATCTGACATAGGCCTAGATACTCGTATTCCATGGACAAATTACTCAAAAGGGTTAGGCCGACCTATCCCACTGCAAGTTTACATTTAAAAGACGTCTAAATACATCTTGACTAAAACGAGGCTACATAGGGTTTAAAAGTAGACGTCAACATTTTGTCATATACCTCAGAAAACACATATACAGTAGATACAGTACATGACAAAAATAAAGCATTATCTTCCAGGCTACCAATGGACTTCTCTGGTGCATATTTGTTATATCTGCAGCTGTTTATGCATTGTTTAAATATGTAATAATGTATGTATCCTGGGCTATATGAGAAATGGGTCACATTTGATCCAAGCACAACGGAGCTGTGGGAAAGACTCACTTTCCGGGCAGGACATGTGTTGCTGTACCTGAGCAGAGAGGAAAGGTGAGGGTTTCTGGGTGAGGTTTTGGGCGATGGTTGTACATCATACAGTAAGTTGCTCTGACGAGGAAGCCAGGTCGCCTCCATACTGCACAGGTCTTTCCAGCGATGAGAGGAGAGGAGGAACAATTGTTCCCCCACCCCCAAAAATAAGGAATGAAAAAGGGTTGGATGAGGGAAACAGCAGACCGAAGCAGCACGTTGGTCACGTGCATTACAGAGCATTTTATGTCTTCACTTCCCCAACTTCCCAAGAGGGGAAGGCCTCATAATGCCCGGTCTAGTCACTGAGGTCACCATAATAAATATTGATATTGTCTCTGACGTCCGCGCTATGCTTGGAACGGCTTGATGAAATAGCTTTTAGATATTAGCCCTGGCGCCAGGCGATTGGACTGAATCAAACAACCTGAAGGGTCAAGTTAAAAGCGAGTACCACTCAGTCTAAGGCTTCATGCCTGTTATTCACAGGGCAGTCCGGTATTTGTGACCATAAACAAATCTCTCCCGAAGCTATAGACACCAGATAATGGTTCAACAAAGCCTGAAACTATTCCACTGACGATGAATGGGAAACTGACCCCTGAACTTCATCCATCCATTAATAAATAGTATTTTTCAGTCAGTAGAAAGTGTATTCTTCTCTAGCCCAGTTAAATTATTCCGGTCGCTGCCACAGCCACCCTTTGAATCTTTCTCATTTCATACTTCATGCACATTAGTGTGATATTACACATTAAGGGGTGTTGCAAATTCCTCATCCCCTGTTTTGTCATATGGGACTGTGGTGAATGTACTGCAGAATAAATTGTCCTGAGGCACGGGACATTCATATCAGACTTTTACATTCAGTGGTTTTCCCTTTAAAATAAAAGTTGGGATGAACTTGCAGAGACTTACGAGGTTTTGTACGCCTCAACACGCTGGAGCATCTTACAGAACCGCTGACGTCTTTTTCGTCCTCTAAAACTTCATTTCCATTACAATGCCTTGTTCAACAGAAGATGGTGTCAAGCCTTCTCCTCGCTCTCCGTTACTTTTTCTATGAGCAATCACAGCCAAGTGTAAGATTGAGATCGTCATTAAAGCCATTACTCAGAACCAGGGTCAAACCACAGCCAAACCTCTGGAACATGAAAATAGGAAGAAAATATTGTATATCCTGTCTGTATTTCATGACTTGTTTACTCTGGTATTAAGAAATACATATTGCATATGTTATTAGGTGTGTGGAATTGTTTGATGTAATATGTTAGTAATAGTTACCAGTGACAGTCTTTGAACTATCCACTCATGAGCTGACCAGACAACTTTTGTTGCTTCTCTGTTCATAAATTAGTATTTAGTTTTTATTTGCTCAAGAAAGTCACAGTGAATCCTACTAAACACTTTCAATGGAGCTTTAATTTACCATTTTTGGACATAATGTAAAATCATGAACAAATATGTTTACTTTATAAAACATTCACAAGGCCAATCCATATAGACTAATGGCCTTTCTTAATGATAACCCCTCTTCATCTTGGTTAACATAATCATCTCCACAATGCTGTTTTTCACAATCATAATTAATCCTCTTATTTGTTTCTGGCATGTTAATGAGTATAAATTCCACTGACATCACCGATCAACAGTAGATGACTCAGCCACTTCACCAACAACACTGTAAATACTTATAAATATATACAATAATACATTCCAGTCAGTGAGTAGGGACGATACAGGGAATTCTAATCAAGCGACGTACCCTTCAGACGTCCCTGATCACTTCCAAGGGGAACTTGACCCTGACCACTCAGTTCTGGCTCATCAGACATTTGATTGGATACAAAACCACAAAATGTATGTTTCCATGGCGACAGCGTGCTTAGGATGAGTTGTTAATAGTGCGACCTAATTGGGCAGACACATAATTTGTGTCTTTGAGAGGCCTATAAGGTTTTATAAGGTAACATAAGACAAGCCAAAACAGATTTTCCTACATTCGATGTGATAAACCAAAAAGGGAAAATACAATATTTGAAGTATTTTGTGGAACATAGATTGCGCGGCACAACAAGTCTGATTAAATCGTTTTAACTCACGATGAATTGTTTTAAATAACGCCTGTAAACATTGAATTCTCTGCTCTCACCGTGAAAGCGGAACATCTGGTCATCCCAGTGCTGTAATGGATCCCTCCTCCAAGCTACAGGTTTCGAATAGTAGCTGGCTGATGCGCTAACAAGGTCCCTCCTCAAGGAAACTTCTAAACAGGTGACATTACACCTGAAAGACGAGCGTATGCCTGTAATGATGGGCAGGGTAGGTCGTTGACAATGCAAGCTAAGCACAGGCATGGGAGCGTAATCACGTTATTTTGTCGCCTGCCTCAAATGGGGCTGCTGTAATAAATTGACTGCCTCAGTGGGGTTCGCGTGGGAGACTGGAGTAGATTGAGAGAGATGGGGAAATAGCTCATAATGCAGGCTCTTTGCCACTCTTCGCCAGTAGCAGTCTCTCCTTCTTTCGCATCTCCGCCTAATCACACAAAAACAGCTCCGTCCCCAGATTCACAGGTAGCAAATGTACTGTCCTCTGTTCTCCCTCATCTCGTCCCTGCCATCATTTATTTCCCCCTCTCTCTCTCTCTCTCTCTCTCTCTCTCACCCAATCGCTGCCGCCCTGACCCAAAGATTTCTCTCATTCTGGAAATTGCTAATGGAGCCAATACGTTGCCAGGAGGAACTTGCGAAACGTGTCAAAGCTATTGATCAAGCCAAGATGGGACAATGGATGAAAGGGGACAGTTCGGGGAGGAGGAAGACGGTTTGGGGGCAGGCTGGGTTAGCCTCCACCTCAAGTTCTTACCCTCAACTGGGCAAAGATCCCACATTTCCCTCGTGTCCAGACACAGCTAGAACGTGATTCCATCCTAAGGTCAATACACTTGAGAACCCAATTATCTGGCAGAAACAACTGAGAATAAGTGGACGGCTATCAAATCCTTGCCTCCCTGCAGAGAACCCCGTGCACTAATACGCCTCTGTCCATGAAATAGAGCGAAGTGAGGAAGATGTATCTTCGAAACAGAAGTAAGGGAATCTCTGTGAGGGTTTGGGGAAAATGTGAGCAGGCGTGGGTGAATAAATTACAGTCTCACTACCTAAGATCTGACCTGGTTCTTCGGTCCTGGTGGGAAGATCAACGCCATCCTGGAGAACCCCTCTCCCCCTCTCCACGATGAGCTGAGGATGACGAGGAGCACCTTCAGCCACAGGCTCATCCTGCCACGTTGCTCCCGCCAACCTGCACTATGTTGCTATGGCGATTACACATCTCTGGACTATATCATTGGACTCAATCTTGCACAGGAGTCAATTTAGTGCACAGGACCACTAGGCACAACCTTTTTGATAGTTTTAGTTTCGTATATTGTATTATTTATATTGTCCACTATTACCTGTAATTACTATTACCTGTGTTTTATCATCTTTATCTATTCTCATTGTTCTGCCAATTGCTGCTGTGACACCTGAATTTCCCCTAGGGGACCAATAAAGTGCAATCTAATGTAATCTAATATTTGACCTGATTATTGAGTGTGCTTTAGTTTAGTAATAAATATATTCCTTTGCGTGAAGTCATCTCCAGTGTTCATTGTCTGGGTTTGAATTCAAGTGAGCTCGGAAATTCAACCCTTCAGATGAGACCTGTTGATGTCGTCTGTTATCTGGTGCCACGTTTTCTAATTCTAATTGTATTGCTATCAGACACCATTAATTAAACTATTCACGCTACACTTAGTATTGCTCACAACCTCAAGAACAATGGCAGGTTCTTGGCAACACTACTTTTCCAGGAAGTAAAAGTAATGAGATTTTGATATAAAAATACAATATATATATGTCTTTTTTGGGTATACATGGTCAAATAGTTTGGTATGATAGTTAGAATGAGCTAAGAAGTGTGACTTTAACACCTGAACAACTTTTCTACACGCTCGTTCCCCTCCAGTCCCACTGACACTGACTCTTCTTCTGCTTCCCTCCGACTTTCATCATCTGGTGTTTTATCCTCTGAGAGACTCTCAGGCCAGCTGTTACTCACCTTACTCATACTAATGATCTGAAAGATGAAAGATGAAATCTACAAGCAAGTTCTGATCCCGGCCGTTCTGCCATGTGAAATAACAAACGTTCAGATCCTAGGACACATAATATTAGAGGAAGATTGGTAAAACACACACAATCATAGCTGCTTTTCCCCCAAATTATTGTGACAAATCAAAAAGCCAATGTGTGAATGCAATATGGATATTTATCAAATTGTGTCTGGCTGTCAGTTAACAGTGTGTGTTTACCAATCTTCTCCTAGATCACAGTCATTTCAACACCTGGACTGGATGAGCGTCTCTGCTCATCACACAATGTTTTAAGAAAAAATCGAGTGAGCAGAATGTTTGAAAAAATAAAATAAAATAAAAACTATTTCATGATCTTGGCCTCCAAACATGATCACATTTTCCATTTTTATCCAAATGTTGCTTCATTTGTCTTTGGTAAGGTTGAAGCTGTGTCTATCACCTTGTATAATGGTGCAATAGAGATATAAAAGGCGTTGTTTGACTTAGGTAAAGACAATGACACGATTAAAGGTCAGACATTCGGACATTTATAAAGTGTTCTCCTCCGAGAAAGGCAAACATGCTGATCCATCATGGGACACACAGCTATGATTAGTGAAGAGCATTATGGGTACATACGCATAACCTGGCTCTCACTGGGTTAAAGAGAGCAATCACATCTGGTGGCAGATTTGATTACCTCCGCCTGGGGAAGAACTGAGAAACTGAAACTGTTGAAATTCTTGTTGACAGTTCTGCAGCTAAAAACTAAGAAGCACTTTCACACTACAAGAAAGTTACCACATTTATCCTGGAAACTTGAGATTGTGTCTCCATCTGCTGGGGTAAAGACAGATAGATGGGAGAAAAAAAAGGCTCAAAACATTTTACAGTCCAATTCAATTCCTCCAGTTCCACAGATTACATTAAAAATGAGCAGAAACCAAGATTGGGATTATAGCTTGTGATTTAATAAAAGCAGTGTATTTCTCAAAGCCATTTGTTTGAACATATTACGGTACTGTGTACATATTTCTGATGTTGGACGAGGAGCTTTTATGTCCTAAAAGGTTTTAGAACAAAAAGATACAAATAAACGGTCTGACGTTCTCATGAAATCTTGTTTTATGAAATTACACAAATGGGTTTGAGCCTAACAGTCATGAAACGCACACAAAGTCAAATGCAAATCTTAAATTCAAGTAAAAACAGTGTTTCCTATGTCACTGTCATTGACTATGTTATTGTCCATTCCACTGTTTGTCCCGGCACCTATTGCACGCTCAGCCGTCCTGGTGACGGATTCCTCTTTGACTTTTTGACCTTTTTTTGAACTAATAAGGTTTTATTGGAAGTTTTTCCTTGTATGCCTTGAGGGTCTAAGGCCGGTGGTGCCGGGTGGTTCAGGCCTTTTAGAATAGGTAGGCTTGCTATTAATGTATATTGTGTGTCTTGTGCTTTGATCTGTTCATGTTTGTCGTATACTATTCTGTAATTCCATTGTCGTTCAGGTAGATCTAGTTTGTCTCATTTTCTGTAAAGTCCTTTGAGACATGCTTGTGATGAAGGGCTATACAAATAAATGAATTTAAACTTGAAAAACATTAAAATATTTGCGTCAGCATTCAGTCCACCCAGCCCATATCCAACAATGCACCATGCAATCTGTTTCCAAACCGGAATCAGTGTGGCAGATTGGGTTTTCCAGGTCAAGTTGCAAAGCCAGAAATCATCATAATTTTCACCTAAAAACGTGATTGTACTGTAACCCTAACTTTAACCTTAGTAGAAACCTTATACCTAACCTTAACCTTAATTAGAGACAAAGAGAAGACAATTGTTTTTGTGATCAGTGATTTTGTTACCAATTTGAAAACCAATGAAAACCATGCTGAGGTTTCTGTTATATTTCTGAGCTCCAAGAGCTGCTGAAGCTCTTTTGGCCACCTGGTGTCAGGGCAGACTAACAGCACTGAGTCCCTCGTTTCCTTAAAATAAAATGTTAAAAATTAAAAAACACAGACATCTATAACATTGAGGGACTTAATTAATTTAAACCACCATTTAAAAAAAACAACAATATATATATAACAACTATTCTTGCTGTATAATACTTGGTTGTACGTTATGAATCAGATGGGACGAATAGAACTCATACAACTTTGGTTCCGGAGGATGGTGGTATTTTGCAGGCTTGCTGATGAAGCTCCACACATTACTTTACCGCAGGCAAGGGAGATCTGTAATTCATGCTGGTGGACAACTGTAAACCTGCATCAAAGATCCTGCATCTACAAGACAAATGGTTTCCAATGAATGAGACTGAGTTGCATATTCTGTACAATAGCTCACATTACCAGGACATACAGAGTCCACACAGCATTTTGTATCGAGGGTTTGGAGCCAGAGGGGTGTGAGCAGGTTTATGGCAAACTTTATAGGAGAGCCCAAACAAAAAAGTGGATCTAACTTTGATCAACTGTTATATATTTTGATAATGATGACGTCATCACATAGACACACAAATAAAGAGATACTTCTTACACTACTAAAAATATCTCCTCAAGAGCTTTTACTCGATATATAGAACTCGTTTTCACCCAAAATGCCAGTTACGCCCTTCTGGCTCCAAACCGTCGATATCGCTCTTCGTCTCTTGGTCAGACAAAGTCATCGTGTCGCCCCGAGCATGCGTGTGATTAAGGTATTGGCAGCAGGCTCATTTGCAGCCAGCTTGTACTTTGAAGCCTTTACAATCCATCCCTTCCACCTCAAAGGCCAGTGATTGGTGGGCGAGGCACACAGTCCAGATCTCAGGAGGAGCCGGTGCACTTAGCGTGACGTCCCAGCATTGCATGGGCTCGGGGCTCCAGAGCACCGGAGAGGGGTTTACGGCATTAAGATTCCACCGGCGGCTCTCGTGGTAAAATCGGAATGAACATTAGAACAGGCAGCAAGTCCACATCCCTTTTTGCAGACAGCATATACTGTAGGGCGCCGCAGGAGGGCCCATGTGGAATCCCACAGTAGTCATGTTGCTCCTCCACCCTGG
>OMOT01009455.1:2913-12967 GCA_900312575.1 Acanthochaenus luetkenii | reverse complement strand
TACAGCAGAGGAAAAATGGCAGCAGAGTTGGCGTAGACGTCAACGAAGGTCAGAGACTTTAGAGACGCTAGACAAATCTCTGTCAAAATAAGAACCTGCTTCCTTTACCTGAATCTACCCGAACTGGGTAAAACAGTAATTGCAAGTAATTCTTATCATATCGCTTTTGAAGTTGCTTCCTTTACCAGATGTCAGGTGTCAATCACAGAAAAGTATAACGACTGTCAAAGGCTTTTCTGTGATTGTCTAAACGTTCTGTCACTCATCGTCCTATGTGGTGAACCCAGGTTCAAGAATCTAGACCAGATCCTCTGCTTGTAGTTCATTTATAAGGGTTTCGCTGCTTGCATGTTGTGTTCCAGCACTGCGCTGCGTCACATTCATACATTTACTGCCATTCATACATGGGAGCTTCATAGCGCCAATTACAGCCATCTACTGTTAGCCATGGTTAAGTGCCTTGCTTAATGGCACCTCAGCAGTAGGGGATTCAAACTGGAAACCCTCTGATCACAAGCCTCCTGCTTCTCCAACTTTTAAGCCACCACTGCCTTTAGAGATATCTTTACGTTCTTATGTTTAAGACACTGTTGCTTGTTCATTGATGACCCCAGAACCTAATGAGGGGACGCAGGCTACCGGCGGTACCCAGGGCGCCGCCGACAGCAGCGCAGGAAGGGGCTCCAGGCAGGTGAAAGGAGCCTCTCTGATCATGAAGCAGTTCCACGCCCTGCTGGTGAAGAGGCTCCACCACGCCACGCGAAGCCACAACGACTTCCTGGCACAGGTACCGGACCAGACCAGAGGAATGGAGCGATGAGCGGATTGGGTGGATGTTTGGGTTTGTGTCGAGATGAAATGATGAATGTGTGGATGACGGTTGGATTGTGTGTTGGATGGATTGACCTCAGGCTCAAATGTTTTTGACAGCCACAGAAAATAATGTCCATTTAGTATCTTTTTTGGTGCCCAATGTGGAAAAACGTAGCCATTTGATAGGATTATTTGCACAATACTATTATTTGACCCAAGTCTGGTGAATTGGTGAACGGCTAGGTGCAAATGTTCCATGGGAAACATTGGCAAATTGTCGTTCGTTGACTTTAACGACTTCCCTTGTGATGGACCGCCATGCGTAAGTGTCGTGACTTACTGATTTCTTCTTGTGGGTTTCTAGATTGTCCTTCCTGCCAGTTTTGTGCTGATAGCCCTGGTCTTCACCCAGATAGTCCCTCCGTTTGGAGAGTACCCCAGTCTGACTCTGACCCCCTGGATGTACGGACAACAGTTCACCTTCTTCAGGTCAGACCTCGAACACTACATGGCTCGTGAAAATGACAGATTGTTGCTTTATTAGTGATGCAGAGTCTTAAGATGGCGTAGTGGTTAAGAACCCCTGCAAACAGACCCACTTAACCTTTAGAAGTATACAGTATACGTATATATATAAAATCGTAAGAGACACTAGCTTTAGATAAACCTTCAGCCATCCTGTTTTTTCGTGTACGTATTACACAAGTATTCAGGTACCTGGGAGATCGGCGGTGAGGATTTGGTTTGTTTTCCATCAGTCAGTTTCTTCAACCTGCTTTTCTTCCGGTCATTGTCTCCTCTCCATCAAGTAATGAGCGACGGTTTGACCCCAAGATGAAACACTTTACAGAGTGCTTGTTGAGCAGACCGGGCCTGGGGACACGCTGCATGGAGGGAGAGCCACTAGGGTGAGTATCACTACCTGTGATGAGATGGGATCACTACACAAGTACACCTTACATCTAGTATCCACAACGACAGACATGTGCACTGCATGCATACACTTACAGTGCAGTAGGCACAAATTCATCCCTAAAGGACTTAAGGTATGTTTTCAAAATTAAAAATGCAGAATTCAAGACTGCCGAAAAATAATATATTCAGTTATATTTTTGCCATATTGTAATTGATTATATAGTCCATGAGGATATGATCCATAAGGACTGTTACGGAAACCATTTTCATCCTATCCTTGACCGTTTTTCTTCACATTCATATTTAATATGTGTTTTTAAATTGGTCGGAATTAGAATCACTCTATTCACCAAGTAGAATGCATTTTCTCTTTAGTCGTAGTAACACAAGTACAATATATACAGACACAAAATTAGACCTGAGTAGATACATATTGGGAGTTTGGATGCTCACGTCCATTTCACCACGAATCTCTACCCAGAATGCCCTGTGGGAACTTCACCTCAGAGTGGGAGCACCCTGACGTCTCCCCTGTGGCCAGCAACATCTTATTGAGCCCTGAGTGGCACCCCCGAAACCCCTCCCCTTCCTGCCAGTGCAGCACCGATAAGAAGCTGACCATGATGCCCATCTGTCCGATCGGAGCCGGGGGTCTGCCCCCTCGCCGGCGGACGGAGGCCACGGGAGACACGATGCTGGATCTGACGGACAGGAACGTCTCCGACTACCTGGTCAAAACCTACCCCAGTCTCATCAGAACCAGGTAGGTTTCAGTACATACAGATGATAACTCTGAGGATAAAATAGAGAGGGAATACAAAACATAAACCAAATGACTTCAAAACAATACAGAGGATGATGCTGCAAACAAAATACATATAACATGTCAGAGTCGAATAAAATAGCTCTGGGAAAGTGAGAAACAATTTCTTCACAAGGCTCATAAAAGTGCATTAATCACACTTTGATGTGACATTCATTTTGTTTGAACTCTTATTTAATACATTTAATTTAACCAGTTCTCTATCAATCAATCCACAGTTTGAAGAGCAAATACTGGGTGAATGAACAAAGGTAATAATTTGCTCCTTATTGCCATAAATGAGGGAAAAACCCTCATCATATAGTTTGTCTCCCTCTACTGGAGATAGTGGATTTGGGGTACTGAGTGTGAATCTTTTCTATCCTCAGATATGGAGGTCTGTCAGTGGGAGGACAACTTCCCGTCCTGGACGTAGACCCCAGAGACATCCAGAATGTTTTCCGTCAACTGGGACGGATGCTCAACATCACTGGGGTACTCCCTATTTTAATATCAAAGAATTATAATTTCAGATGTGAGAATAGTGTGAAATACATCAAGTCAGTTCATAATGAGCTTTGCCTTTCACAGGGTTACTATTCTGGACGTGCACTGAAGGAGATTGGTCCTTTCCTACGATACATGGAAAATGAATTCCATATAAAGGTAAGTACAGGATGGACTGTTATGCTCTATGTGATATTTGTAAATGCCCTCTTTGATTTATTAAAGCAGATGTATGTCTGTCAGTGTTTGGTTCAATAGCTTTAATACCCAGTTCACAAGTCATTTTTTGTTTTAGTTGAAAACTAAAGACGGTGTAACACAATAAAGGTGTGGTTGCAGTTCCCTATGCCATAGATGTGTTTCATTAACTGTCTGCTCTTCTCTCTTTACCAGGTATGGTATAACAACAAAGGCTGGCACGCCATGGTGGCCTTCATGAATGTGGCCAATAATGCCATTCTGCGGGCCTTCCTACCCCGTGCTGCCAAACCTGTAGAGTATGGCATCACCGCCATCAACCACCCGCTCAACCTCACCAAAGAGCAGCTCTCTGAGGTCACTGTGTGAGTGTCATGCGTTTAGAATGACGAGGCACTGGAACCTGGTCGTTCTAAAACTTTGGTGTAGCGTTTGGGCTGTTGTCTGGGTTTAGTGCTGCATAGAAAATAATGTGCCATTTGTTGGAGTTTTACTGAAACAGCTGCGGTTCTTGCGGTTTTTTCCTTCATGAAAAACACAAAGAAAATGATCAAATTAATCAAATATCATGACGTTTGAATGATTACGAGTTTTACGGGGCCTTTTTTCTGAAAAAGTATCAAGTATGATGTTTTTTTATTCTCTTGCTTTGGAAACATTCCCCTGGGACCCGTTAGTGCAGCAAATCACCTTCCCAGTTTTATTCATGGCCATAAAATGTGTTTAAACATATTTTGCAGTGGAAGTACATTTGTCACGAAATGTAATCAGTAATATGCTGAAAAATGTATCTGAAAAAGGAATATTATTAATCTTGAGCAGGTTTCAAAGAGGTCCAAGCTATACATTAATGCATAGTGATGCACAGGACAACTGATTGGCAATAGTGCCTTAGAATTGTTGCTTTCATCACGTAGGTTAGGAATATCTTTTAGCCAGGAAATGTTGGAGTAGAGTTTGGATCCTGGGTCTCAGTGTTTTCCCTGTTGGTGTGAACATTACAGTGTTTCCCCACCCTGACATCCAACTGCTTGACCATAATTCACCGTATATATATATATTGACTTCATCTACACCTTCCTCTTCTCCTGCCTCAGGCTGACCACTTCAGTAGACGCGGTGGTGGCTATCTGCGTCATCTTCGCCATGTCCTTCATCCCTGCCAGCTTCGTCCTCTACCTCATCCAGGAGCGTGTGACCAAGGCCAAGCACCTACAGTTTGTCAGTGGGGTCAGCCCCTTGGTCTACTGGGTGGCCAACTTCTTCTGGGACCTGGTAGGTGAAGCACGGTTGGAGTCAAGTCAAAAAAGACAAATCAAAACAATAATGACGATTCAAAACCTTTATTCTCAGTGATCTCCTTATATATTGGATACAAGAACCTTTTTATGATGAAGGATTTCCAGTTTTTGAATAATATTCTTCCTGAATTGATTGAATTGCCAGTGATGGGTGAGGTGATGGGACGAGGAGTTTAGCCAGGGAGACACTATTACCCCTCACTGCCTTTGTTTACATCATGATCTTTTCTTTTACTCCGAAAGTGTTTGTCAGGGCATTTGATGTGAGGACTGACAGTATGTTACACCTAAATATCTGACCGCTATATTTCCCCCTAGATGAACTACTCTCTCTGCACTGCAATGGTGGTTGGTATTTTCATGGCTTTCAACAAAAAGTGTTACACGTCACCATCCAACCTGCCAGCACTGATAACGCTGCTCCTGTTATATGGGTGAGGCCTTGTTTCGTTTCATTTTGTTCCGTTTTGTTTTGCACTAAAACACAGAAAGAACAGAAAAGGAAATACAGGTTCTTCAGGTGAGATAATGAGATAAGAAAACCCAGAGGGGCTTATTAAAACATCGCACCTCAAAAGAAACAAACTCATAACTGAATGAGAACAACAGAAAAAGGAGGAAAAAATAAATGACTAGAAAAGGGAGATACAATAAACTAAAATATACTGTGACTGTTGGAAGTTCTTTATATTTCTCCTGAACTTTTCTCTGGCTCTCCTGCCTTCCAGGTGGTCAGTGACACCCATGATGTATCCCATGTCCTACCTGTTCAGCATCCCCAGCACGGCGTACGTCTCTCTGTCCTGCATCAACCTGTTCATAGGCATCAACAGCAGCGCCATCACCTTCATCCTGGAGCTTTTCGAAAACAATCGGGTAACGGCAGATATGAGACACTATGACACTTTATGAAGAATTCGTCATCAAAATATCCAGTGAAAAATGCTCCTTTTAACAGTAAAGATAAACATCTCTCAGCATTCAGTCTCACATTCACATAATTCCACTTGTTTCCAATACAGTTTCACGTGTTTTGGGAATTTTCTAGAATTACGTGTCGATATTTTTGAAACAAGGCAGAATAAGGCATAGCACTTCACTAGTGTAACAAAAAAGAAGAAAATAAATGACTCTTCATTCAAGAACATTCTTGGAACAAGTTGATTTGCATTGGAAACAACAAGTGAAAATGTCTCACCCCTGATTTCACCTATTTTAAGAAGAATATGATTTTAAGACCAAATACTAGATTAAATGACATGATGAGATGAGATGAGATAAGATGAAACTTGATTGGTCCCTGTGTCCAAATTAGCAGCAAAAGCAGGGAAATAGACACATATAATATAATAAGTATAAAAAGCAATATAAAAACAAGTAGTGAAAACTGTAAACCAATGAATAAAACAAAGCAATAAAATAGAATCGATCGAGTGTTTCTATAAACATACGCCGGTGCGGGTGGTGGAGGGGTGTGGTTAATTTCACAACTCACAAGTTTTAATTTTCAGCAAAGGTTTTTATTATTGAACCATGACCAAAACCCAACAGTAACCCATTGCTATAGTTGCCTAATCTTAACCAAAGTTTTAGTTGCCTAACCTCAACCCTGACCTTTACCCAAAGTTGTTTTAGTGCAGTGATAGGTTATGCGGCTGGCCATGCATAGGTATTATACGAATCATAATCGTTGTGTGTGTGCGCGCATGTGTGTGTGTGTGTGTGCGTGTGTGTGTGTGTGTGTGTGTGCGTGTGTGTGTGTGCGTGCATCTTACCAGTCTTTGCTGACGTTCAATGAATGGTTGAAGAAAGGCCTGCTGGTGTTCCCTCACTTCTGCCTGGGGCGGGGCCTCATAGACATGGCCATGAACCAGGCTGTTACTGATGTGTATGCCAGATTTGGTAAGTGCTATAGTACAGTGTAGTTCTGAAGCATTTTTGATGATCAAATTATGATTATTCCATGACATATTATTTCAAATTCCTTTTTTTTTTGCTAAACAGCTTTGATTTGAATGCATCTTGCCTTGTTTTGGCTTAGTACAATTGTCACTCAGGACATTCGAACTTGATGTTAAACACAAACAAAGTTTCAATTACAAAAGTTTTTGGATATGTATCATTTTTCTTTTTCCTTTTCCTTGGTTTTGTTTAAACTGTGTTTGATGCTTAATCATATAATCACAATTACTTATACGCTTTGTAATCAAAATTCAATACCATGCCAGTGTTTTGTAAGTCCACACCCATCAAAGTTAATTTATCACTGTTGATCGTTTTGAACAGCCTCCCAGAGTTTATGTAAGATATATAAAGTAAAAAAGTGTAGGATTGTATATTTTCCTGAGTGAAAAAGCAGTAAATCTCCAGTTATCTCTGTATAGACTGTGTCTCTGTTTCCAGGTGAAGAATACACAATGGACCCGTTCCGATGGGACTTTGTGGGGAAAAATGTTGCTTTCATGGCTGTGGAAGGCTTTGTCTACTTTATTCTAAATCTTCTGATCCAGTACCGCTTCTTCCTGGACCACTGGTAAGAGGCTGGCTAACCCAAAGTAGCGTTTCAACACCAGTGGTTCTCAGTCCTTGTCCACAGAGGGACTGCAGAGTCTGCAGAGTCAAGAGTCTGCAGGTTTTCATTTCAACCAAATAAGCAGCAGCTCATCTCACTAATAAACCTGCAATGAAATGTGATTTTCTTTGCGCATTTTAGTTATGCATTAAATTTGTCATGTTTTTCATGAATTCATTCTTCATTTAAAGTCAGTAATGTATTCACGACTTTCCCCTACGAATGCATATTGAATGATGGTTTAAATCAATCAATCAATCAATCAATCAATCAAATTGTATTTATATAGCACATTTTGTACAAAGGATTTGCAATGCAATGCGCTTCACACACACACACACACACACACACACAAATAAAATAAAATAATAATAATAGACTAATGGAACATACTGGGAATGAGAAAATAAAGTAAAGGGAATGAAATAAAATACATATGAAATATATAGAATGAAAGCAGGGGAGTAAAAATGAGCAAAACTAAATACAAATAAAAGTTAGACTAAAAAGGTACGTTTTTATCCTTTACTTAAACATGTAAACTTGTTGATTCAGAGCCTTTTTCACTATGACAAGAATAATTCTGGGGGAAACACTGTTATTGGCAGCTTAAATACAAAAACATTGGTATCCGCATCGAAAACCCCCAGCTTTGATCGAACCCTGATAATGATAATGATGATGTGTGTGCTCACATTTTACTTGGCAGGGTGGAGAGAGGCCTCTGAAGCAGTATTTAGTACATACTTAATGATACTAAAACTCTCCATAACAAGTAGAATTGTTTTACATAGGGTCGCAACTCGAACCCACCCTGACTAGAGGGAAACTCTGTGCTATTGATATCAGACGCTTCTCACCAGACGTTTCTCTTTTGCCCCTCAGGTTATCAGACGCGAAGCGCCCTCCGATAAAAGATGAAGACGATGATGTGGCAGCGGAGAGGCAGAGGATCAACAATGGAGGGAACAAGTCAGACATCTTGCAGATCAGAGACCTCTCAAAGGTACCACCGTGTCTGTGACTGTACACGCCTGCATGATACCTCAATTCCACATTATATTGTAATTAGGAGTTGTTTGTAAAGAATATGTTCCTTCGCCCTCCTGGCCATTCTGAAGTCTAGGCTTTAATATTATTTGTTATTGTCTATTTTGCTTTTGTTGCATTTACCTGTTTTATTCCTTTGTAACTGTATTAAATTCATGTAAAGTAAGATAAGGGTTGTATAAACATATGCAACTGACATTTTCAATGCTACAACATGTTAAAGTAGAACTGTATGAATGACAGGTATGAAAAAGGTATGGATTGCAACATTATGAGGGGTGTGCAAAATAGTAACAGCGCAACTTATTGACGCAAATAAAAAAATAATAAAAAAATTGTACAGTAAGAAAATATGGTTCTCATTTCGTATTACTTTATTACCTGTAAAGTGTTTTTTTGTTTAGTGCTGTGCAGTTGATTGTTGTTGTTCTCCTGCCTTCTCTGCACAGACGTATGTGGGCAGGAAGAGGGCAGCTGTGGACCGGATTTGTGTGGGTGTCCCAGCAGGAGAGGTGAAGTCACTGAGCGCATTTACATAGCAAGCTACTACTGTTTATCATTTTCGATACTCAAATTGTCCTTTTTCTGTTGGCTCAGGTAAACATCATTTCGCCTTTTACAGCAACTCACATTAGCTCTCATCCAGACTGTGAGAATCTCAAATAAGATGTCGTATAGTCGAGATACTGAGGCATGTTTGCTATTTGTGTTAGTTCATTTCCTGTGTTTATATTCTGATCATGTCTTTAAATCGGCATTTCAACTGAACGTGTCCTCATATAGAGCCTGATCGTCTTTTTGTCCTGTTAGTGCTTTGGTCTCTTGGGAGTGAATGGCGCTGGAAAGACAACAACCTTCAAAATGCTGACTGGTGACACGGATGTCAGCTCTGGGGAGGCTACTGTGGCTGGTTACAGGTATATAAAGACGAGAAAGACAAATGTGTGTTAGAATTGTGAGTCCCAGGCCTCTTGAACTCTGATTCAGTGCTGGATCAAATAGTATTTCTCCTGCATTTTTGCTTTCTCCTGCATGGAGTTCCAGATGGGTGGGGTTTACCACATGGAGACAATTCACTGAGAGCTAGAAGGTTCAAACTATTGGAAAGTCATTATAACAAACACAACTCTCTGAATTGTCCTGCTACGGGTAAACTCCACCCAATGATCAATTTAATCAAATGAATAAAACGTGCAAAGAAAATAAAACGTCATTTTACGTAGCTGTGATCAGGGAGGAATCTGCATCATATCGACATTTAGAAAAAGGCCAATATCGGCAAATGGATATATCGGTCTAACCCCGCTAAGAATGAACTATGTGCTCTGTCAACTCGGCAGACCGCCGCTGAGTGGCACCTTGTGGCTTGTGTCTCAGTATCCTGACAGATATTCTGGACGTGCACCAGAACATGGGCTACTGCCCTCAGTTTGACGCCCTTGACGATCTCCTAACAGGCAGGGAACATCTCTACCTGTACGCACGTCTCAGAGGAGTACCTGAGGCAGAGATCCCCAGAGTGAGTAGGACAATCTCGGTGTGTTTCTGTTGTCCCACGACGTTACTGGTTGGCTGAGCACCAGTTCTAGAGCTCGATATTTGTATTGTTCAACCAGCAGCACGTGCCTTCTCTTTACTGTTGCTGAATGTTTGTTATTGATTGTTTTGTTCCTTTTATTTTACTGCACTTTGTAACCAAACCCATCCTAGAAATGTGTGCGCTCATCAGCGTCCACCAAATGGTATGTATCCCCTTTCCCCTCTAGGTGGCAGAGTGGGGTATCCAGAAGCTAGGACTGACAGAGTATGCTGGCCGCTGTGCAGGAACCTACAGTGGGGGCAACAAGCGCAAACTCTCCACAGCTATCGCTATGATTGGTTGTCCAGCACTGGTGC
>OMOT01009420.1:9994-21877 GCA_900312575.1 Acanthochaenus luetkenii | reverse complement strand
AGCCAAAGCATGAAGTATAGGTCTATTGCCTGTCAGGATTGAGATTTTAGTATTTAGCATTTCTGTGCAATGTGTGTTTGTGTGAAATAAACAGATGTTACAATCTACTCTTAGGGTGGCCTGCACCTTTTTTTTCTTCAACTTTTATTTATCCATTACAGGAGTTGGACTCAAACCTTCAACCTTGCAGTTGCTGGGCGGGAACTCTACCCCTGAGCTACTGCCGCCCCCATTTATCCATGGAAAGTCTGTCTCTTTCAGTGTTGCCCTGCGTCACACTTGCACAGTTGCAGCCTTTCACACCTGGGAGTTGCCCAGTACAACCACAGTCAGCAGCTGCACTGAAGCAATTGAGGATTAAGTACCGTGTTCAAAGGCACTTTGGCAGAAGTTATTTTGGGTGGGGAGAGCATTTCCCAACAGTTGAAGGCCTTCCACTTCGGTTGCAAGCCCGCTTCTCTAACCTCTAGGCTACAGTATCTCCGCCCCCAGTACCTGAATGATGATAGCGGTGCTCTCGTCCACTGTGATCACCGCATAGTGATGGGTTCCTCCTAGCATCTGCAAGGACGGAGAGTGGCTCCTCTCCAACACGGTTATATTAAACCTACAACACACACACACAAACACATCACCATATGGCATCTAACTGATGGCTTATCATCATTGGTAAGTACAGTAAAACAACTTATATGAAAGCCAGTCTGTATAAAACATTTTGCGGAGACATTTAATTGCAACCTATGATGTGCTGCCATCAGCCCAAAATCTCAACCAGTGGCTAGACGAGGAGCCGACATGTCCTCTGTGTTCAGAAAACAGCCACACTTAGACATATCCTGTCAGGACGCAAAGTTAATCTTGCTCAGTGGGATTCGACTTGTCTCAATGAATGGGAAGGCTCACGTTGACTCCAGCATCTGTAGCAGCAATGGGCAGTTGAGAAGCCCCTCAGTCACAAACAACACATAGGGCACGTTGTCCTCCAGGCACCAAGAGGCTGTATCGTTCTCTTTTGGAGGAACACACACAAAACATCACTTTACTCTCCATAACAAACTGACAATAGTGTAAAAGAAAAAGTGTATTCTCTGATAACTGACCAGTGTTGGGGAGGATGGTGTGGAAGGCGAGGTGGCTGATGCTCCTCTCTCTGCAGACAGCGGCCCATGGTGATTGGCCTGAATTGTCATACTCCACCACCAGGGAGAAACACTGCCAGGGGAAGCCGGCGCCTATATGCTGGCCACATACCACCACACACACACTGTCACGCACGCTGGTGAAAGAGGAGAGATGCAGGGCTTTCTCAAAGTGACTGCTGAAAGTTTCTTCCATCATGAATATTTTGCTACAACATGGCCAAACAACTACCATCTGTTGAAAAAGGAAGGCGCGCCAAGGCACACTTCAACTTCATGCAGTTCCCTGGAGTTGGGAGTTGCTGTTGATGTGTTCTTTTAAACTAACCATGAAATAAAGCCTTTTTAAATTTTTGTTGGAAGAATGCCTTGGAATCCCTCCCTTTTTCATTTTAAGCAACAACCCCAAACCAAAGAGCACCTTCAACAAATGTCCCCACATACCAAAACCAAATGGAAGCACGTTCTATCTTCCCTTCTTTGAATTACCATTTGTTGTATCACATTAATGCCAAGGTAGGAAACTACCACCAGCCACTAGCGTCTCATGACAAAAATCTGAATGAAAGTTACGAGGAATATGCTGCATTGTGGGCGTAAATGAGTGCAATGAATACAGAAGATTGGCAAACAACTGTACATTTTCCATGATGCAGATGCTACAAACCCACCTGTTGAGCACCCTGGCGCCATTTAATTTGGTCTTGACTTCTTCGGGACACACTGCAGTTACAGCTGTGCCTGAGATGACAAACGAAACGTAAAGATATTTAACTGCAAACCAGATTACAGAAGCTGCTTTGGCTCGTGACGGGTTATTCTGATGTCTGTGAGAACATGATTTGTGTCCCAAAAAGTGGGGATGCAATGGAGAAGATTGAGACCCTGTAAATTCGCCCTATTAGCTCACATGGAATTCTGGTATCAGGTATGTACACTTCTCCACCCACAGGAAGTGATGAAACGACACTCCGCCCGGAGAAAGTTGGACTCACCAACGTTGAGATGTTTTGCCTTGCTTGTCCTTTGGGTATAAAGCGATCACAGACTGGCCGGGTGCGCTGTGTGCAGTTTACTGATGTCAGGTTACATAATTTCTGGGTAACCCTAAAAAATAGATCTCTTGCTGCCATTTGGAGCCACCAATGTGCAAAGTTACCGAGTGTTCCTTTAGACCTCACCGAAATAACCAAAGTGATACTTTCTGACATTATCTATTAGTAGTTTTAGTGGTTCTTTTCAACGCTGCTCCACAAGACAAGATATAAATGCTCACTTTGTTGCCTAGTACAGCTTTAAATTTGTTTTAGTTTGTAGGCTATGCTCTTTGTCTTGGCTTGGATGATGGCACACACACACACGTGCACAAACACACTATCAGATCAAATGAGGTCATGTAAGTAACTACATGCGGTTGAGCTGGTGTCAATAAGATGGTTGAATGAGATGAAGAGTTGCTTACCAGTCACTTGGCTCAGGCCTTTGATGAGCATGATTCTGGCATCGTCAGAGTCCACTGAAATTATGACTAGAACCTACAACAAGGCATCAACCAGGACCACAGTGGGTCTTTCAAGAATGAATAGAACTGCATTATTATGGCTAAAATGATAATTTTGTCATGATTACTTGTCTTAATGAATTGGGGAACAACATTATTTTCCTGCACTTTTAGCATCTTACATCAACATTCTTGACTATTTGCGACAACAGCAGGCATTTTACTTGAAATTAAACTGAATAGGATGTTTCAATATCGTTGAAGTTCCATTAACTACAATCGTGATATTTGATTATACATTATTAATTGTGCCAGTCAAGAACTGGGCATAGTTTTGTTCCTGAAGTTAACACTGACTTTGCCCATGGTGCTCTGTCCCTTCCTGCTGTGTAGCCATGTGGCCAGCTGCTCCTGCAGCTCCAGCAGTTTGAGGTTGGACTCCTGGTTCCTGTGACCGAGGTAGAGGAGGATCTGCAGCCTCCTCACCAGCTGCTCCAGACTCTGGCCTGGACATGCCTCCGCTGCCTTGGCCAGGTACTCTTGGTGCGAGACACGTCATAAAGAGAAGACAATGGCTGTAAATATCACAATGCGGTGCTTATGTTACGTTCAATGTGGGGAAATGGTCCAACACAGATTTAGACCCTCAAAATAATTTCTGCCCCATAGTTACACATACAGTATGTGGAATCAAATGTTGAATGTTTATTTTTGCCTATTTGTTATACTACCCCAAATCTATTAATTTTACAATTCTCACCTTATGCAACGTTATCTTAAGTGTTAAAGATATATGATACGTCTGGATGTAAAAAACATATTTAGAAGTTTAGAGGGCTAAATGTTTTCATAGATCAACACTATTGGCTGAACAAGATTTAAGGATGCCCATTTAAAATCAACAAAAACTCCACTTGACAGTGTTGACACTATTACAACAGTTCATTTTAACCACTCAGTTGATTCCTGTGCAGTAAAAAGGATTCTGTTCAGTAAACCTTAAAGTGAAATAAAAACATAAAAATCCTCATAACTGGAGTTAATGTTTTGCCCCGTCAGCAGTGGTGGCACACTGTTACTGACCCACAGCAATGCTGAGGTCACACTTCAGGAGAAGGTCCCTGACTGTCACCAGCACATGGATCAGAGCAACCTGGTTGAAAAGCACTTCTTGATCTGCAATGCAACAACAGGACAGCACAGTGGGATTTTACACCCTTTGAATGTGTATTTACTGGATTAATAGCTGCATACTGAACCCTGCTGTAAATAAAACCTCTGACTAGCTCCTCGCCATGTCCCTGTGTCCTGCAGAGCTCCATCTCCTGCTGTTTGAGGAGGAAGTGGGTTTGGTCTGTGGCCAGGCTGCTGAAGTCTCCCCAGGCTGGGGAGTCGAGCCCCAGCTCCCTGGCTCTGCACAGACGGGGCTGAGCAAAGGCCAGCAGCTCACAGTAGGCACGCCATTGGCACTCTGCAAGGGAGCGGGAGAACATGGGCGTTACAAATACACACTTCCAACACCATCTGAAGTGATCCATCCTTTTCCCAACAAAGATAAGATTTGGCAGTTGTAAGTGAAGTGATAGCGCTGAGAATGTGCCGTACCCGTAGCCTGGACCTGTACAACTTTGCTGCCCTGTCTGTCTTGACGGACAGAATGACTGATTGGCGGACTGGCTGGTTTTTGCTCTCTGGTAGCATTTCCTGCGACAGTACCACTCATATACGTAGGCCTCCTATCTAGTCCTTGCATGTGCTCTGGAGTAGGCTGCAGATCAGGCTGTGGCGTTTGTTGCTTCACCTGTGGTACTAATAAACACAGGGTAAATTGCAGTTATGTCTGGAGACCTTTAGACCAGTATAATGTAATATATCTAAGTGAAGAAACTTAAAATCACTAACCGGTTTGAATTTGAGATTTCTAAAATGGTATCTCAATGAAATAATATATGCGGTTCCAAATTGGGCACTACATTATAATTCAATAGTTTTTGCTGGCGTGCTACAATCTTGGACCATACCAGCTGAGTTGGGATTGACTACTGTGTTAATACATCATTCTAATTGGTGGAGCGAACTGTAGTCTTGACGCTAGGGTTACCTTGTACTTGCATACTGAAAATGCCAATGTTGTGGCAGGAAAAATCTGCAGTAGAATGGCTGCAAGAACACAGAATTGGCTTCAGGCTGCGCTTAAGGACCGACCAACAAAAGCCACTATATATTCAGTCATTCCAACCAAATTAGCCGCACAGCAGCACAGTCTACCTGGAGTGCTGACAGAGTTCTGAGGTAATCCAGGGACAGGGGCTCTCAGCTGGGACCTCAGCATCATGAAGGTGGATATAGGGTCCAGGTCCTTCTCTGCTGGATGTCTGGCTACTGGGAGACTCACACCGAGTCTGGGGAGGATGGTGTGCTTGGGAATCTGCTCTTGTCGGCTCTCACTTGGGTCTCTGATGGCCTCCTTAGGAGTGGAGGAGATTGTTGCACATACTGAAAATCTGAATTCTTCAGTATTGGTGAAAATACTGAGGTTCCAGTTTTTTGTTTCTCATTATTTGTGGTGATGGTGTGTGCCGGGAAGACGTTCTCAGAGGTATCGCTAACAACCTCTTTTTTGTGAGGGGTAACATTTGTAGCAGCTTCAGCAGGAGAAGCAGCATTTCCAGATTTCTCCAGGTGAGATGATGGAGTTTGGTGTGAAGGATTCTTCAGGATGGATCTGACTCTGACCCCGCTGACTGGGACTGGAGGCGATGGGGACAAAGGCGTGGAAGTGTACATACGAAATATGCTGCAACAATACCAAATTCAACTTCAAGCGCAAGACTTTATGGTCCTAAACAGGAAGAACTGTATATGCTGTTACCTTTAGAGATAACTGATTCAGTAGAAAGTGAAAGAACGGACTGTACTCACATTCTACATGGTTGGGGGACAGTGTTGTGAAGTCTTCCACCTTATCCTCCTCGGCTGAGGGAAACTCGGAGCTCATGCGCTCTGTGAACTCGCAGGAGCTGGACAAATACACCTGTGGCACTCCTGTCCCCATCTGGGACTGCAGTTTGTCACTGATGCCGTCACCGACACTGACAAAACTTTCTTTATTTATCTTTAGTAACTTCCAGGCTTCAGACAGAGGCTGGAACCCGACAGCTGGTTCACATACTTGGGGCTCTGATGGAAAATAAAGCAGTTATTATGGATTTGTAATCGTGTCCCGCGGAGTTCAATGGGTACAGAGGTTCAGTATACATATGTTTGGTGGTTCTGTGTAGCTCAGTGGTTGGAGCATGGCACTAACACTGACATGGATAGGGCTTACTTTCCCACTGGGGCACCTAAAAAAAGCTAAAAATGTCTGCACTCAGTACTGTAATGTGCTTTGGATAAAAGCACCCACTGAGTAGCATATGGTGTAAGTCCAAATTTGCAATCAAGTGTTCAACAAACAAATAAAGCATCAGTAGAATACTTTATTCTGACAAAAATTGAAATTAAACTAACCAGGAATATGCTAAACAATTAGCTTATATGAGCGTTGGTTGCAATATAATTAGCAATTAATGCAATTAATGACTACAATTACTGCATTCATACAAACTCTACAACTACATTTTGGTATTACCTGCCAACAGAAAGCCCAGCACAAAGGTTGGGTGCTTCTCTGCCTTCCAAAGTGCCAGCTCCATTTGCTTTTGATCTCTCTCTGACACCAAATATCTACGTAACAATCATTAGTATCGCAAGAACTTGGTTTCATTCATGGTTCACTACTTGCACCACATCACAGCAGGACATTACTATATCATATATCAACATCCTTCCATTATAACATGTTGCAATGACGAGTAACGAGTTCACCTCTGCATTTGCTAATAGAGAATCGGGCATTTTACTTGGGTAGGATACCTAGTCTGGTGTATGGTATTTAGTTCATTTGCATAGTGATAAATATAGTAAAGATAACCGCTACCATACTCTTACTTTCCCTATGACTGTATTTTTCTATCAGATCTACTTTTTTTTAAAGATTTGTTTTGTATAAGCCTCTTGTTGTTTTGTCTTACCTGCACAACATTTTCATTGTAGTGCCATTTCTAATTGTATCATTGTATTGTATTACTGTGCATCACTTCACTTCTATGTTCTCACTGCGAAAATAAACTACATTTAACAAAATCTCACCAGGATGTCTAGTCTATCAGCAGGATGACCTGGTATTACTCACTGTCTGCAGGGCGGAGACAACTGTTCTTCTTGGAGCTCAGAAATGGACAGACAGAGCAGGGTAAGACTGGCCTTGGGAGTGAAGGACAGAGTGAGGTCCAGCTCCATTTCAGTAGGAAGCATCAAGCGTCCTTAGAGAGAAAGTATAGTTTAAACATAGCTGAGTCCAGGGTGAGGAAACTACGTCCAGCCAGATACTTGTACATTTGTCAACTCTACCAGACACTCTTGAAGACAACCATGCATCATCGTTTGGAGGTCCTATTTTATTCTAAAATCTAGTTGGTTGGTAGAATAGTGAAAGTGACTGGTGAATTTTGAGACTGTGGCCTGTAGACAGAAAATGAGTTCCCTCTCCTGGCTGAGGCTACCGATTATGATAAACTTTGTATTTACCTGATAACAGACAAGTTACATTGAGTGCATGCTGACTGACTTGTACCTGCTGACTGGGAGTCTATAAGGCCTCCACTCATCTCGCAGTCGGCAATGGGCTCCTTTGGTATGTCAAACGGGGAAACGTCCACTGCTAATAATGCAGCTGAACGGGAAGCTGAAAGAAATGTGACTTTTTATGTGGTGGAGCTCTTTCCTATTTGCCATTTGCAGAAGAAAAAAAATTCCATCCCTCTCACCTTTCTGAAGTACATCCAAGACGGGAAGTTGCTCCTCCATCACTTCAGGAGCAACATTCATAACATCCCAAATGCTTGGAAAGAGGCTGCAGTTTTCTGTCTTCAGTGTGAAGGTATCCAGTTCATCAGGTAACAGTAGAGACTACAGCGAATGATCAGTGGTAAGTGCAAGTCATTGCACACATAACCAAATCATTTGGCCTCTATCTGTCTCGATTACCTCTTCCTTTATTAGTGTCTCTTTACCAAACTCCTCATAGATGTTCGAGCAGATCTGAATGTCACTGGTGTTTACATCAGGAGGTGTTTCATAGGACGAACAGTGCCTGGAAAGTTTGTAATCCGTTAGGTTGTAACATTCATTTATGACTTGAAATAAATGGGGCAATCAGGACAGTAAAGTAACTTTTTTGCCCACCGGCCAACTTGACTATTTTACCAGCAAACTATGACTTTAGGAATACAAAAGGACATCTGGGTGGCTGGTTACCTGGCAAAGTGTCAGGGCGAGTCGACTTAGCAGCCACGTTCAGACTCGAAATAAAATACTTCAAAGATGAACACATGCAGCAAAGTTTCACCTGAATATGGCGTCCTCAGAGAGGGCGTCTCCAGTGGAGCTGAGCAGAGGGTCGGCCACAGGTAGATTCCTGAGCCTGGACAGCTTGGCTTTCAATGTGGGCAAATGTCTCTTAAATTGTGGCAGGTGATCAACAAGCATAACCTCTTCTGACAGGCAGAGATCTTTGAAAGATTAAATCAGTCCACAACATGTTTCCATTTCCACAGTGCGATCAGTGTAATGTATTCTAAACAATCATGCTTCCAATATAGTATGTGGGAATGCTGAAATTAAATAACTGAAATATGGAAATGATATGGACTATATATGGATTGAAGCATATTGCTTCAAATAACTTACCCCTGTTCTGGTTTCTGTGGTACATCTGGTCAGTTGAGCACTTGCAAAAGGATTCCCAACATGGATCATTGATCTTTGACTCTTTTAAGAGGGAAAGGGCCTCATCCAGGTCTAGATCCTCTTGAGAGTTAGGATTGGAACTGGGTATCAAGTCTACTAGATCCTCTTTCACCTGGCTCACGGTGACACCCCACCTGGGATTGATGAAATGGCGAACAATTTAACCTAATGAAAGGAAACGGGTGCACAGTAAGGCAATTTCTAACTTCTGTTTGAAAGTGACAGTACCTTTCTAGTGGATTAATTGGTTGCCCGTTCCCTCCGAGGTCGTCTAGCACAGATCCACCGACAAAGAGTTTGCAGGAGGAGATCACCTTTCCTATCAAGTGCATCAGGCGTACCATTACAATGGGTTAATGTATACAAATCCTTCAGTCGGGAATCAGTCATACCATGTGAGTTACATGCAGTTATACGGTCAAACAGTTTGTTTGTTTGTTTGTGAGCTTTGCTTTGCGTTGGCAGCCGCAGCAGCAAGGTAGCGGCGAGCCACAAACTAATAAGCATCCCACGAGGACGGGTCTCATATAGACTGCCATGTGTGCAATGTTATTGAAGCAGAATTACATCATTTTGAGAGTCCTGCCAGAACTCGCTTCACCCATGTATGCTGCGCCCTTCAAAGCCAAACAGCAGTGACCGTCTTTGTAGTAAAACAGAGAAAAATGAATTATACGTTTATCTCCTTTCCTGACAAATAGCATTGTTGGTACAAAACGGACTGCCATATAATTTAACAGCATTTATGGGTACAATTTTTATTTAAATGAATTCTAAACAACACAATTAGTTACTGTTGTTTCCCTTTGTAGGGCAGTACTGTATTGCCTTAAGGTTGTGCAAGTAACCAGTATACCTCTGATCCACGGTTCCCTGTAGGTGACCTCAGGCAGGTTACCAGTGTGGGGGTAAAGGTCACCGTTACCGGTGTGGTAAGGCATTGGCAGTGCCAACCAGTTCATTGTTACCTTGAGAGTAGTAGTAGTCTGAAAAAAGGACAGAGAGGGACAGGGGGGGACAGAGAGGGACAGAGAGGGACAGAGAGGGACGGCGGGGGGTAGGGAGTATGAAAGATGCGTCAAGGCAGGACAGAATCAAATAGATCAAACATACATTCTACAATAAAGTCGACAGGCCACAGACTCACCTCCCAGACATAGTCAAGAGATTTATATTTGATTGCAGAGAAAATCTCACTTGACACTGAGCTGTTATTTTCGGACCTGGAGAGCAAGGCGTGGTGGAGAATGACGTGGGAAAGGACCAGGATGTAGCGGTAAATAAAAAGCATGAATTTGTCATTCTCACCCTATCCTACAGTAGTGACTTAACCTACAACAGTTTGATACCTATGATGTGCACTATTACTTTCATGTCGTAAACATTTATGTCAGCCCAAAGAAGGTGGGTTAACCCTCCACTAACGTTACATCCCTACAGAGGACTATGTGTACAAATCATCACAGTACAAGCTAACATTCTTCTAGCTTGCTTAGCTAGTTAACGTTAGCTAAGTTAGTTCGACGGGGCTAAGTTAGCTAAACGAGGTTAACAACAACTTCCACTTGAAGTTATGACGTTACTGTCACGTTTGATTGATTCCACCGATACAATATTCGCATGTAAAGCGTCCGTTAATTAAACAAACAACAGTTGAACAGGTTCGACCATATGAAACTTACATGTCGGAATAAGGTTTTATTTAAGGTTAAGTGTTTTGACAGGCGAAGTGACCAACCGGATTGTTGGACGCTCTTTGGCTCGTGAGAGCTTATATCGAAGATCGTCTATGAATGAGAGGATGATTGATGAATCACTCAACAGTGAAATATATGTCTGCAAAAGTGGGCTTTCACCCTCACGCAGAAAGTAGTAGTCCAAACGTAATATGCCAAAACTATGATTTTGAAGTCAGGTACGAAAGTGAAAGGTAAGAAAATAATCAAATATGGTCAAAGATCATTTAAAAAATAAACGGTAAATAATGTGTGTAAACCATCTTAAATAAACCAGCACACAAACCAGACAGCACTATAATCCACATTATGGCTTTATAAGTAGGGTATGTAATGTAAGGCGCTTTTCAACGGGTCTCTGCCGCAGATGCGTATTGTCTGCGTTTTAGCACAAGGGGGCGCTGTTCTATCAAAATACAGACTCAACGAGGTGACCGCTCAGGCGCCATGTAAAGGTCTGTTTTGGGTCTGGATCAAATTCAGAACATGGAATAATGTGATGAAATCAGACCAGTATCCGGAGGTTTAATAAGAGGGCTTAACTTACTTTAGCACAGGGTGTAATTCCACATCAGATTAGACAGGAAACTGGATTTTGTTTTGGTAGAAAAAGGAAGCTTATAATGTAATTCAAAGATGGATCTTAAGTGAAAGAACATAAAGTAGCTTTGCTGTCCTATTTCTGAAAGTTGTGTGGGGTCGTTGCTGTTGTATGTGTGTGTGTGTGTCTTAGACATTGGTCCTTCCTGTTAACGGTTACCCGAGTTTCTACTGTGGTGTGTGTGCTTGTAAAGTGTGCGTACGGCCTCACGGCACAGTCTAGGCTGTTGAACTCTTGGCAATGAAAGGCGATGAGAAGAACAACATTCAACAGTTCAACTGAAAATGACTCAGGTTGGTGTGTGTCTGATGCTGCCATATAAAGAGGCGTAAGGCGTCTGGGGCTTTGTTTGTTTGTTTGTACTGGATCATAGTAAATCTTCTCCCACTGGAGTGCGGACCAATAGCATGGACTCACACTGACACAGGACTGAACCCAACGAGCTCTAATGAAGGCAGCATTTATTTTCCTTCTCCCTCTATGGCAAGCACGTACACAAACAAAGGCACACACACACACACACACACACACACCCCTCTGTGAAACTTCTCACGCTGGCAAACGCATCAGTGATCAGGTATGAAACTCAAAAGTGGTTGAAAATCCCCCGATGAAAGAAAAGCGTAAATGGAGCACTTTCTCACTCAAGTGACTATCAAGTTACCGCCGCAGAAACGGGTTGAGTTGCACAGTAAAAACAAAAAGAAAACAGAATCTTCGAAGTCGACGCCTAGAAATCTTTGGCAAAAGTTGTCCGCCGGGGAACACGAACCTTTGACACACGATTTTCACGTTTGTTTTCTTTCTGCGGGGCTTATTGTGTTCTCACTGGCACGACATCTGACCCGGCCCCTTCGTATCACAGTCACCTAGAATGACGGGACAAAAGCCTTTTCATTCATCACGTCGGTATTTTGCTCAATCCCCGTTGAGGTCGCCACGTTCTTCATTTGCTACCACACGTCGCCGCTGTCCGAAGTGTGTTGCTTTTGGTTTGTTTTAAACAAGAAATACTGAGAAATACTTTGGTGTGCCGTCACCACTCTTCATCCC
>OMOT01009390.1:7425-22669 GCA_900312575.1 Acanthochaenus luetkenii | reverse complement strand
ACAGAAACACAGGAGACAGAGAGAAGTGCTGGAAAGGGCAGACTTTCGTTGAGCAGAGAAACATGTGCACTGCTCCCCAAATGCAGCTTCTTTAACCCCAGGGCTCCGAGCAGCATTGATCACTGGCTCTCAATGAAAGAATTAAGGGACGTTCACACAAGGGCTTGGACGCTGACTGGTAACTTTTTGTTTCCTTTGTGTCATTTTTGTAGGGCAACGTATTTCTGAATTTGTATAAATTCCGTTGCATTGCAGTTGCAGCTGTTGTGGATGGTGTTTTTTTTTCATGCATAAAGATCGAGTTTGATTAGACAGCCAAATTTGAAATGCTGTGGAAAATTGCAAAATGATTAAAGCTGTTGAGGTGATTTCAGTGCACTTAATCTTTGTCACTGCGCAATGTGTTGTGAAATGTTAGCACTTTGTTCAGATTCTCAGTAGTTTAGCATTGTGTCACAGTTTACTCTTGAGTCGTGTCCTGGCACTTGTTCTGCAGCAGTTGCATATTGAAGATATTGAAGCACTGTTATCAGTCCCTTGTTTGTGCTACTGTCATGCAAAGAATGAATGGAATCATTTCAAGAATTTTATCCTGGCCATTTGACTACTCGTAAAAGGATTTTTCTTTCTCATCGCTTGAATCTGTACGAGCATATAGTGCAGTATGAACACCACAGCGTTGCATGTATTGTCATTCATACATTTTTATACTTATGAGAAATGCATGTATATGGAGGATAATTAATCTGTGATTGGGCTACAAAAAGTAAAACATCTACAAGTGGCACATGCTGGCTGGACAACTACAGATAAGACCCTATAAGTTAAAGGGTTACAAGACATTATTTTATTGTTTTGATTATTTCAACTGATTTCAGTGGAGAACTGATATAATGTGTTGACTTTTCCCCTTTTGCTTGAAGAACTTGGCAGCAATACATTTTCCGCTGTCTTGGCAAAGTTGTAGTACACGCTGAACAGCAGTGGTTGTTTTTGGAATGGAATAACTTATTTTTGCCAAATTTGCAACAGATAAGTATAACATGCACTAGTTGACATTTTAAATATAGTTATTAAGGCCTGCGGTTCCTAATCGGATAAAGTCTAAGTAGAGACACAAAACACATAGGTTTAAATTATATTATGCTTTCTGCTATATGAATAAAAAATGTGAAGCAAAATGTAACCTGTAAAGCATAAGATATATGGTCTGTTATTATGGTCCAAATCAATGGTGTGTTATAACACAATTTCTCCCATCCTAAACCACTAAAAGGTAATCTGGTGAAATGGGAGGAATCAGCTGTTCAACAGCTTCCTGAATCCCATGTCCAGCTGGACCTAAACTACCAGGCCTAGCATAAATCTTATTCATTTTGCTAAGTATTGCCACAAACAAGAAGATATACTCAAACCCAAAATGTTGACGTCATATTTTAATTAAATTCATAGCCAAAATGTCTTCCTCAAAGTGTTAAAGTCGGTTTTCAAGAGGATTATTCAATACCCCGCATACCAACCTTACAGTTCTGCCATTCCGTCATCATGACAGAGGCCTGGATCTATAAAGTGTCTGCACGGCCCCCATAACATCAGGGGTCAATGACTAGGCTGTAGTGTAGAGAAATGCCATATGTAGTATGGTATTAACCTGCTAAACAAGTGCACTGGTTAAGTTTTGCTAAATACTGCATGCATTCCTGTGTTCAAGATTTCTTTTTTTTTGGCAACTTTGTTATAAAATGACAATCAGTTGTTTTTTTATTCCTGGAAAAGGTTGCTTCCCTTCATCTTGACTACATGTGTTTGGTCACTGTCCACAGTCGGAATTTCACTGTCTGACACTGTAAATGAATTCCATGTGGCTCGAGCAGAGGTGTAGAAATACTCCGTTTGGGAAAAGTCATACTGACCGGACCCTGCCAATGAGGAGGGTTTCCAACAACCTCCTCCTGCACTCTGTCGGGGGAAAATCCCAGAGAAAATGGCGTGCACGACCATGGCAGCCTAGCGCCTCGTCGAGCTGCGTTACTTCAACTCAGAGTTTACATGGTGGAAAAATGTAGTCACGTTAAAGATGTGACCCCACTTTGGCTGCACAGCCACAAAGACACCAGAGAGGCCAAGGTTTACATCTTGGCCACTTGTTACGTTGACCTTTACATCTCACCATCAGAAGCAGCGAGGTTAATGGTCGTATGGTCAGTTCCTATCAAATTCCTTCCACAAATTCTCCTTCCTATGCAGCATATCTGTTCCTCATTTACGACCGCTTCCTTTCAGAATGTCAGTTTCAGCAGTTTCTTTCTTTCACTCGTTGGAACTGCAAAATACAATTTAATTGTGCAGCCACAGAGAAACTAAATATGATCTAATGTCCACTGTCTACTCACATGCAACTCACTTGCTGATTCTTGAGTGGTAAGCAATGCTTCTACTGTAGTTGGCGATCAGTCTCTGCAATATGTTTATGTATACAACTCATTCAAGCATTTCATTGGCTTACCTGGTTCTTAAAATTCCATTGCATTCCAATTTCACGAGCATGGATATAACCTCCATTATACTGCAGGCTGTGATGTTACATGTTGTTTGCAGCACATGCAATAGTCTGAGTGTTCACCTTTTACTGAATTGAACTTGTTGGATTGCATGCATTCATGTACTGTGACGTGCAATTGTTTTGTAATTGACATTAACTGGTGTTAAAGGGCAAACCCGGCATTTTTCCTATGTTGTTCTTGCCTTGATAGTGCTCTGCTTAAATCAGGTGTGTGTGCCACATGAAGAATTCACCATACCATTTCAGGCTGGGTGTTATTTGTTTAACATCTAGGACAACATTGAATGTCCATGTCCTACTGTAACCAGATCCATATTTTAAATGCAATGCAAGGGCAGGGAGCCTTCGGGCCGGGCACAGGGCAATCGTTATGGAGTAAGGCAAGTCAGTCATGGAAAATAAATATGGTTGGGGAGCAAATACATCGGCAGGATGAAGGGGTGAGGAGTGCTAAGGCCGTCTCTCCGGCAAAGCATGGTCAGTGGATGAGTTAGGAAAATGTAGAGAGGAAGAAACTTGTCTGGAGGGATTTGAAGGGTATGGAAGCAAACCACATTACATTCATTATAGGTGCAAAGTGATGTGCTACCATCGCCCCAAAGGGCCCCAAAGGGCCCCGAAGGGCACCACTGTAGGTGATGTCCCTTCCTGTCCTTTATGTTCAGGTATGGCTACACTTAGACATATTTTGTCAGGATGTAAACTGACCCTGTCCCAAGAATGATACACCTGGTGACCTGAAAGAACGGGCTAAAGTGCCTATTAGCAGCAATTGAGAGCAATCGGTTGGAAATGAATTTGTCAGCGGATATGTAAAAAGATATTACAATTGGTTTAACCATGAGGGAGAAACGTCTTGGAATTAAGCATTTCTGGGCGTGCGTGCATATTGTAGGCCAGCCAAGGGCGGGGCAGAGGTTAGCAAATGACTGTAGATTTGAGCAAACATCTGACAATCCCACATCCCACTGACGAGTGATGCACAACCAAGGTTTCACAGTTTCGTCTTGTGGGCTTTACACTCAAAACCTATGGAAGGGATAAGCCAGAATAAATTGCGACCAAACATTTCAAATAATGGAAAACAATGCTGAGCAACGGTCTGAGGTGTTAACTCGTGTCAAGGCGAGAACAACATACACACACATGTCACAAATGCTTGCATTCTCACCGCAATACAAAGCATGTTTTTCCCTCTCCCTGTAGGTGCACAGTTGGAACTTGGTACTGCCGCATAATGGGTTACAAAACAAGATCCGTGCATTGTGTCTTACGGTGTCTGTGCTTCATGCTCCTCCATTTGTTTAGTACAGCACAAGATGAAGACATAAGAAGTAAGAGTGCTTCTGTCTTCATTTTCTGACACTTTGTTATGCTTGTTGCCCACACATTAAAAACTGGTGTACTTTCAAATGCATACAACTGGCAACGGTGAGTGCATGTGCTGTAAAAGCATTTTCTCGAATGAAACTCTGCCATTGTGTATACCACCAAAACAACGTATGATTCTTGAGATAACTACATACTGTGTGTGCAAGAACAAATGTCTCTTTTCCACATTTGAAACCATTATGTCACACCTGCTTTTTATTTGGCTGCGTCCCGTGTCTCCTTCAGGCTGCAGGACTGCACCGTGCGATTTGGTCTTTATCCTAGATGGCTCATGGAGTGTCGAAGATGTCAATTTTGAACTAGTAAAGCGGTGGCTTGTCAACATAACCACAAGCTTCAATATTGGACAGAAGTTTACCCAGGTTGGAGTTGTCCAGTACAGTGACGATCCCGTCTTACAAATACCTCTGGGGAAGTACTACTCCAACAAGGATCTCATCACAGCTATGGAATCCATTGAGTACATGGGAGGGAACACGAGGACAGGGACAGCCATTAAGTTTGCTACAGACAAACTCTTTGGCCTCTCTGAGCGTGGTCCAAATGGCATTGCCAGAATTGCTGTTGTCCTTACAGATGGGAAGTCTCAAGATCAGGTTTTGAAAGCAGCAGAGGCAGCAAGGAAAAAAGGAGTAATTCTCTTTGCAATTGGTGTCGGGTCAGAGACAGAAGAGGCTGAGCTGAGGGACATTGCAAACAAGCCATCTTCAACATATGTGTTCTCTGTTGAGGACTACAAAGCCATTTCCAAGATCGGTGAAGTCATTCGACAGAAGCTGTGTGAAGGTAAGCGTTTTTTGATCAACGTCTGAAGCTGAATGTTTTCTTAATATAAAGTAGTTTATTTGACAATAAGCTCCTCCCTGACGGAGCTGTTTATGTAGAAAAAGTATTGATTATCTTTACAGGCAGGTTGCGAGTCTGAATTGTACAAGCATGGCGTGGGCGACTTAACAACAAGTCAATAATCATGGTTATAGCCTTGTTGACCGAAACGTAAAACACATATTTCCCAGAGCAATTGTCTTTTGCTTTGAGAAAACAAAACAAAAGGGGCACATGGGTTGCTATGTGAAAGCAAATAATAATAAGGAAACAATTACTCCACAACTTTCAAAGGTCAAACGTCATTTTCATGACATCAGTGGTCTCGGTCTCTCTCTCTCTCTCTCTCTCTCTCTCTCTCTCTCTCTCTCTCTCTCTCTCTCTCTCTCTCGTCCTTTGCAGAGACTGTTTGTCCATCAAGAATCCCGGTAGATTCCCGCGATGAGAAGGGCTTTGATATTCTGTTGCATTTGAATTTGGCCAAAAAAGCAAAAAAGACACAAGGGTCATTTTATGGCAGTAAGGCCTACGAAGTGACATCTCGTCTTGACCTGAGTGAAACTACAAGGTAATCATCTATATATTTCTTTTTTTTCCTACATCATCGCCAATGTATCCAGAGTTGACGTCTTTTATACTTGGTCCTTAAGGTACTTATTCCCTGATGGCCTGCCTCCATCTTATGTTTTTGTGGCCACCCTGAAGTATAAGGGATCTGTGGCCATGGAAGAGTGGGACCTGTGGAGGATACAGACGCACGATGAGAAACCTCAAATGGCAGTGACTCTAAATGGATTTCACCACACTGTCATGTTCACCACAACCAGTGAAGCACCCAGTGGCACTCAAACGGCTATTTTCTCACAGAAGACAGCAAAGGTAAATTAATACATGGAATATTTGGCCAAAAATAGATGCTGGACTTTATTACTTTGAAAATTCTTATAGTCTTATAGATTCTTACAGGAGTATACAGGAAGTAGGTCTGTGCTATAGCCTGATTACATGTAAATGCTCAATTGCATTGGCCCCAGCATTGGTTCATTATTTTCATATAACCAGACATTTCTGACAAAACTGTCATCACTATTCAAAAGCAATGCACTTTCAAGGTTTGAGCATTTTCTTTCAGCCCCACGCCGACATAATATTGTATTGTGTAAGCACCTAACCCCTAATCCTCGCACTCTCACATCAAGACATGCATCAGCTCGCAGTGGCACCTTGTCGTAAACTTCAGAAACATTTTTTACCTTGCAGTAGCTACATCCATGTATGGAGAAAAAAAATCTAACAAATATCTTTGTTCCAACAAGGTGAAGCTCTCAAAGGACTTATTAAATAAAGGGAGAATGTTCAGCATATTATGTCCCAGCCCATATCCCATGTTTTAGGTGGATAGACCAAGCAGACCATTTCCATTGCAGTATACTAAAAGCTGCCTTGAGTATATAAAATGCAGTTTTTATTTTTAATTTGGTGGGGTCGTCATACTCATCAAGCCCAAAATGTGGGAAATATACATCTAGAGTTAAAATTCACCTATATCATAATTTAAAAAAAGAATTTCCTTTAATAGAGATAATTTAAGGCTATGTCTTATTGAACATGAGCATGAACACTAACTGCAGCACTGTACACTCCCCCCACTCGGTCAGTGTCATTTCCATGCAGTCGTTCCACTGCAAATGAAAAACTGTGGGGGATTTGGCTTTTAGTTGTGATAGTTGTTTATCCCAACTTCCCTCACCCCATCCCCTTTTTCCTTTTTATTTTAGCCAGACTATTTTGTTATTTCTTTATCTCTGCATCAACATATTGCCATGGTGTGCCATTGTGTTAATGACAAGTTCCCATTCTTTCTCCTTCTTTTTTTTATGGAAAAAGAAACTGTTTGATGAGAAATGGCACCAGCTGCGGCTGCTGGTCACTGAAGAGGATGTTACTCTCTATGTTGATGACCTGGAACTTGAAACTTTACCCTTGGAACCCCCTGTCGGTATTTTCATCAATGGAAAAACTCAAGTTGGAAAATATGTCAAAAAAGATACAACAGTACCAGTAAGTTTATCATCATCAACAACCCTATTTCCGGAAGAAAAAAAGTTGGTTAGTTCGTTAATTCAGCGAGTCAACTTGACTATAGAAACAGGGCACAACATATTGAAGGAGTAGTTTAGCAACTTCAGTACTGACATATCTCTTAAACACAGGGAAGTCAGCATTACACTGTTTATTACTGTTTCCTCGGGAACATGCCTAGCTCAGTGGATAATAAATCCTTGGACAAATGTGCATTTCTGTCCGCTAGGTCTTATTAATCTTTGTTTTATTTGTCTCTGTTAGTACTTACTGTGCCAGAAGTGCTGAATAAGTAATAAATCATAATGATGCTGTGGTGTAATCTGTTTCACAGTAAGCTATATGGTATGCAGTTTCTTGTACATCAATGCAAATTCTTCACTCCAACCAAAATGCAACATTTTTATGCAAAAAGAAAAGAAGGAAAACTCAGAGCCACGCTGCTTTCTGCACAATACATCATTTTATTCTCGCTATTGCTGTGACGTAACACCTTTTATTAGATTATGAAACAATAGTACAAATAACCATTTAAAACACCTCGGAGACACATTAAATCCATTAGACAGTTTGGGCATTGTTGCAGTCACTGAAACAGAATAAAATAAAATAAAGTAATGCAGTCATATTTTCTAGTAAAGTACCTAGTGCAAAGAACTATGGATAATCATAATAATCATAAATAAAATAGTAAAACAATATCTGGTCTATTAATTTACAGCATTCCATTCCATAGGAATTCTCAGTTCTGAGCCTCAGTGCAGAAGGTCTGTACAGAAAACCTCTCTTTGTTTTAAAAATACATAATGTTTGAGACTTTGATGATCACTTTTACTTTTCCTGTGCCAGCGAGAATGTTGACACATTATTGTGTTTACTGATCCATTGTTTTAGAGAACATGCATCATTTACCAGAGCACAAGGGAAGGTTTTCATGTAGGTATCATCTCTGGATGAACATGTAATCACACTTTAACGGAGTTAGTTTTGTTTGTAATTCGACTTTTAAAAGTACAGGCTTTACCAGAATGATCCGCAATGCCAATTCAAATGACATTAGATTTGCATGAACCACCCAGGCCCAGATATTCTTCTCATGTTTAAACACAAATACAGGTATCTGCTAAAATAAAGGAAATGAGGAACATAAAGTGTATTGAAAACTTGTGGGGTGCATTTTCCTGGCATGGTGTAGATCCACTGAGGATGACAAGCTGGAGCTGGATCTCACATAGCAAATACCACAAACATGAACAGAAAACAAAAAAAAGGATTTATCATGGAAGCATGGAGTAATATCCCCCCAGAAGAGTTCCGGATACTAGAGCTGTTCTGGGAATTTGTGCTTGCTCAATGCCCCAGGAAGACACATATCTTTATCTTTATTTTGGCAGTTGCAAAACATTGCAAAATTAGTTCTATATCACCATTTGTTTGTTTATTTAGCTTTTGAATTCTTTTTTTGAACAGCTTAAGTTGTGTTTGTTCTAATAAATGTATTTTCTTAATCTATGATTTTAATCAGTTTGAGATACAGACACTCCGCATCTACTGTGACCCTGAGCAGAATAACCGAGAGACTGCCTGTGAAATACCTGGAGTTGTAAGTATACGAGCCTGCTTGACCCACAAGAAACAAAAGGTGATATTGTCACTTTACTACAACTTGTCATCTTAACAAACAACAATATATTTTTGTACTCTGAAATGCACGACACAATTGTCAATTAACTCCAGACCTTGTATGAATTCCTTGTATGTCACATCTGTTTATGCATAACATAATATGGTGGAGGAGGACCAATGGCGCAGCTTTGAAGATATTACACTCTATTATTTTATTGTCTCCTGGCTCTAACTCCGTTTGTGAAGCAGTGGCCCGTTGTTGTGTTGGCTTGCCTATTGCTTTAACGACAAAGCCACATTATTGTTTGTAATGCAAGGCTGCTGGTTATAAATATCATTTCCAGGCCAAAAAGATAATTGAATAGCAGTATACATTTTATCTGGTGGCTTTGCTCATTTCCAACGGAGGTATGACAGTATTTTAAATTCATATTTGCATTGTCAAAGATGGTTGAGTTATATTTTCAAAATTGAAGTGACTTGGAATATAGAAAAAAAGATGCTATGATGATGCTAACTGCAGCAATACTGTAACTGCAGTATGCATGCAGTGCAGGCTTGTCCCGGCCCTCAGCGTTCAGCCAATCACGCCACCAGGCTCTTCTGCAGCCCGACCGCCAACTGTGTTAGCCAGCTTAATACTCTCCCACTGGCTACTTTTCCATGCACACCACTACCTTGATCTTAATGCACCAATGCTTCGATCTTAATGCAACACTGCGGTGAAGTCACCAGACGTATAAACAATTAATCCCGCCATGTGCACACCGTGTCTACTGGTATCCTATTATATATACTGTAAATGCTTCATTTTGGTTCATTACAGTGCTCCAACAGTCCTGATTACATTGAACCAACTCAAGAACCGTGTGCTTGTCCTGCTGGACCCCCTGGACTTCCAGGCATGAAGGTCAGTCATTAAAGCCTATGATCTCTTTCTCCAATTATGTATGCAGTGATAAAACACACACACACACACATGTTATTAAAAGCAGAGATGCTTCTCCCCCATAACTCTCCAGTGTTTGGACAATTGGTTAACTATTTACTTTAGACAGTGGATAGAGAATAAGATACAAATAATTTCATCTTTAAAGATGTTGATTTCACTAATGTGTATCAGTTCAGGAATGACAAAGAAAATAAACTGCAAATTCAGTTGGGAGACAGAGCATGTGTTCATTTGTTCTTACCTATAGCGAAGCCATCAGGAGAGGATGTGCTAAATTCTCTAAATACTGACTGGTTATTATTGTGCAGCGAGTTCGGGGTTGCTCTTTACCGGTAGGTCAAATCCAACTACAGGCTGTACAGCCTTTAAACAAAGATTTTGTTTTCTGCCAGAAACAGTATGTCTTGGAGCTTTTAACACTTTTTCCAGCCCAAAAATTGACAGTTACCTGTAAAACTTACCACACAAAAGTACATGCAAATTATGAATACAATAGATAGCCTTTTTTCTACAGCAAGGCAGATTGGGACTTGTCATTGTGAGTACTGTAAGCCTTGGTTAGTCCTGTTAGGACCTGTAGTACTGTACTGTTTAATTGAAGCAAAACAGGCTGCCCAGTCATAAAAGCCTTTACAAAGTACCTCCGAGAGATATTACTTTAGCAACAAAACTCTTTATGAGATCAAATGCACGGTTGCAGGCATGTTTGTGTTAATAAGGTCAACGCTATGCGCATTCAGTAATAGATCCAAAATGTTTGCTGGTTTGCAGATGTGCTTTATAACCACACATAGAGCTAGAAAGTCAGAGCATCTTGTCTTAGGTAAGATGTGTTTGCTCAGCATGGCTAATGGGTTAATTAAATCAACACTATGCCTGAGACAGCACGCTCTTACCAGGAGTGTTTTGAAACGATTAATTCATTTATGCTGCTTTGAGTTTGGCGCCCTCGCACTTTCTTTTAAAGACACATTATTAAGTGACTTTATTTCATTCCCTTTAGGGAGAAGGAGGAAACATTGGCAAACCTGGTCAACCTGGACCTGCTGGTCCTGATGGTAAGCCTGTGAGTACTACATAGTTCAATATACAAACATACATAACCACCAGCAACACTGCCACAGCGTGTCCACAACAGCTCATCTCAGGAAACGCTGACACCATTTAAGTTAATGTATCCCATTTTCTGTAATATGGCGCAGTCATGACAATTTCTAAATTTTAATTCTGTGCGGTAAGGACTGCTTCAGAATGCTCAAACACAGTGAGGATGATGCATTTCAGATTGCATTCGAGTCCAGTTCCATGTTACAGAGAATGAAACAATAGAATACAATAGTAACAATCAATCATCGATGTAGTATGCCACTACAAGTAGTATACATTCAGTGAGTTTCTATTTTTGTAATTTTACTGTGTTTGCTAGTGAACAAATTAGATGGAAAGAAGTCACTGAAAGCAACATCTCCGATTTTACTTATGGTGGCAGCATCGAAATCAAGGAACTGGTCCGAATGTAAACGGGTTGAGAGGATTGATATATTTAAGCAAGTGTATATCTCTTAATCGCTCACCTTTTACATTTATTTAAGGGAATCCCTGGCATTAGAGGAAATCCAGGGCTGCTAGGTCCACCAGGAATAGAGGTACAGCTATTATTAAGTGTCTACATTACTTTCAAATCACTGATGAGTCTTCAATGTGGACAACTCAACACTACTTTCCATGTTCCTTCCGTTAGGGGCCACGAGGGACAAATGGGTACAAAGGGGAGCAAGGGAGGCCTGGTGATTCGGTAGGAATGTCAAAAAACACAATCCGTTTCATGATCATGCTACTTTTTGACCATTGACAACATATTTCTTAATGCAAGTATATACTTTCAGGGTGCGAGGGGTATGCCTGGATTACCAGGACCACTTGGCCAAGCAGGTGAAAAGGTGGTGATATTAATCATTCAAATATGGCACCTGCATCTCTGCTCAGTAATATAGTATCTTTGTTCAAATGTGTATGCTGATGCTCTTTCAGAATATCTTCTCAGATATTCAAGACACTGTTGGTCATTCTTTTTATTTGGTGAATATGAAATATATCCAATGTTATGATTGAGTCCATTTGTAGTCCACTATGATGAATGCCTTGACTAAACAATGCTGATTTCCATATAAATAAGTGAGTTAAATTGCATGAAACCCACTTTAAATTGTAGCGGTAAATCTTCTTTTATGAGACAAAATATAGAATTACCAGGAAATTCCTATGGTAGACCACAGTCTTTGAACATGAACCACATGCACATTGTTCCTTTAATCAGTCTAGTAACCTTATGAATATAAACCAGTTCTCTAAAGCAAGGAAACGAGGTACAACATCGTGGGACAAGAGCATTTTGCAGATGCAGTTTGAAGGCCATACAATCACACTCTTTTTCTTTCACGTATGCATATTATTTAAGATATTCCCCCACTTTGGTTCTGCCCTTCACAGAGGGTCTCAGTTGTACCTTCTTTGAGGGAATATAAAATCAGAGACACATTGGGGGCCATCAGTTCTGAGTAAAATACAATACAATGAGACCCAGTTGGCTGCACGGCAGACCACTTGCTCCAACAAGCCCAAGTTGTGTCCAAGAGCGTGTAAATTGACCAAAATGCTGCCAGCTCATCCTCTTCCACATTCTAGGCCCGAGTGAGAGCCTCCAAAATCCAGTGCGACAGCCGTAGATCACGGCTTACCCTCGGTTGGATTTGCAAAACAGACAAACAGCTGAAGGCTCTTACAGAACACTTCTTCGGGTTGGCCGTGAGCCCCAGTCGCCTCATGGACTTCGGTTCTCTCGTGCTGCATATACTGCTGCTAGCTGTCACTGTAGATAATGATGTCGACTAAGTAGGCAGCAGCATATGAGTCACGAGGGCACAGCACCTGGTGAGTTGTTGAAAGGCTGAAGAAGGACGTTTTCATCCTGGACTCCCGCGACAAGGGAATCTGCCAGTACTCCTTCGTCAAATGCAAGCAGTGACTAACCAATCAAATAGTTTGTCAGCCCTGGCCATTGGAAAGGCATTGATCTTGGTCACTGCATGCACCTTGTGGTAGTCCACACGGAACCATCACTGGGCTTGATCGTCACCTGGGTACCCCTGTTATACAGCCACGTTCCTGCACCCGGAGCAAATCCTCCCGTAGAAGCTGCCCCAGTGAATGGAGTTTTGCAAGTCCAGGATGTATTGAATTTCATTTTTACTGGTGATTGGACTGCCATCCCAACTTTCCCTGATTAGGTCCAATACAACTCAAAGAGTGATAACTCTGCAGGTACCTCCTGCACTGCAAATAACCACGAGGATCCAGCTATTTGTCCCAGTTCCCAGATATCCTTGTGCAGAACTTATGGACCACAGCTTTGAGTGATCCACTAGCCCATCCATCTACGGGTTTTACAAACTTGACTAATGCCAAATCCCATAATGAGACATCTGACTTGTGTAATGGTCTGAGGCAGAGTGCATTTTTGAAATGGTCATCCATAAGGTGCACCTGCAGTGATTTCCTATCACTACCCATATGGTACCTTTAAATAAGGGGGGGTAACAATACACATACACACACGTGGCACACAGAAATAGTGCTGCACGTCTATATCAATTAGGGTGCCATATGTATTAAGATACATACTAAATATCACCTCTACATACTCAATATTACTAACATGGTAATGGTGTGCGCAGACACCCACACACATGCAAACACACACTCACTCACAAGCCGTCACTGCAGTGATCAACGGAAGTCTGACAATCAAGTGATCTCACCACTAGCCAAAGCAGTTAGACACATGAACACACACATCAAAATTGCACATCTGTTCCGAAACCAACTTCAATGACAGGATCAACAAATTGACCATCGATTTAGCTGAAACAATATGAAAGGAGCTCAGCTGCCCCTTGATCCCCTGCAGTTCAACAGGCATTTTACCTTTCAATTATTACTCTTATATTAAAAGGTTCCAAAGCTCTGGCCAAAGTAACAGGTCAACAGGTCGTTGCACACCGGGACAGCCAAATGCATGCAGCACAGCAATGATCCAGGTTTCCATGGGCGTGCTAATGCAACCCAGTCCTGCAGGTTTTTGTTCCAGCTCTAGCCTTGCACACCTGATCTAATGAACAGCACCACACACTCTCATGCTAGCCCTGTGCGAGTTGAGCTTTCTGCCGCTCAACCAATCAGCATTAAGCCCTTATTTGGATCAGGTGTGCAAGAGTAGAGATGGAACAGAAACTGGCAGGACAGGTGGTAATTGAGGACTGGGTTGGGAAACAAGGCGTTCGCTCCTGGTAGTACATCCTCATCTTGCAGACGGAAAAATAATAGAGAACAGCTGGTGTTTTCATTGGATACAAACACATCTACACCTACTTTCCAAATCTTTAAATCATATTGAAAGACCACCCAAGGGTGTATTCTAATTTTCCTGGCATGGGATCTTCTAGAGAACAGAACTATGAGCTGTCTGCTGTATCAAGTCAGGAGTGCATGTGTCAAGGAAAGGAGAGGAAGAAAGGGTGTTAGCCCTTGGCTATGTTTACACGTGCACAGTGTTCAGGATACTGGATCATTATCATTATTGTCTCATTTGGATAAAGCTGTTTATATGCACCTTTACTGACCCTCACTCGAACGTACCTTTATCCATGTACCCACCAAACAAAAACTACATTTATATTAATATATTAATTGAATGTCTGCCTATCTGTTCTCCCAAACAATGATTTAACTGAACACTGAAAGATGCTGGATCTGAACCACATATACAATTATGATTCATAGCTGCTCTTTAGGACTTTCCACCATGATCTGAGTAGCTAGCAGCTCATATTTTACTACCTTACATAACTTGCTATCGCTTTGCCATGTGCCATACACACACAAAAACAGAATACTGTATACATACACTTTCAGAGTGGCTCTCATTTGTGATTGTATAGACTTCACACTGGGTCTGTGAAGTGCTCTTGTCCCACAGTGTGTACGTTTTATCTCCTGAACTGAATGAAGGGGAACCGTAGTTAAAGGAACGTTTTGCTACCTTATATATTACAGGCTTATTTTGTTATCAGATTACCAGATTAGTAGCAGGATTGTAACTCATCCACATTGAAATACCGTGAATGTAAATTGTCATCACAAGTGTGAATTGCTGTCTGAAAGTTTAGATAAGGCCAGCTTGGAAGGACCATGGATCATAGAAATGATTTATAGGTCCCACCTCATGATTATTAAATATATTTTGGACTGTTCCCAGGGCTCAATGGGATCCCAGGGAAGACCAGGGTTTCCGGGAAAAGATGGCCAAGTGGTATGGGTGTCAGGAAATTATCATTCATGTCTAACAAATAGCTCAGAACATGAGGCAAGAGATATAATCATTTCTGAATTCAGGGAGAAAAGGGAAGTTTTGGACCCCCTGGGCCACCGGGATATCCAGGAGAGCCAGTATGTATAACAATTTCATAATCATATCCGGAGCTTATTTACCATATACAGTATACAAAAGCCTTTTCTCCCATTTCAGGGCTTACCCGGACGAGGTGGAAAGGATGGATCTCAAGGGAGACCTGGTCAAAAGGTCTGTTTGTTATGACTAACATTATATTACAAAGCTCACACGGGGATTAGAGGAATAATAGAAGCATATGAGCTTGGCTTAGCACGTACAGAGCATTCTCAAAAGACTTTGCTGTTCTCATGAGGTTTGCTGTTGATGTTTGGCAACCATGGAAATGTAGTCTTAT
>OMOT01009388.1:3042-13858 GCA_900312575.1 Acanthochaenus luetkenii | reverse complement strand
CTCCTGCCCGCCGATCTCGACCGTAGTCCAGTCCCCGGGCATTTGGGGGAGGGTATCTCCCTGCCTCCCTCCTCCACTCCTCATCAAATGCTGCAGCATCACCTGGCAGGGACCGAGGACGGGTAGTTAAGTAACATATCACATATTACTCAGACCTCATTTCAAAAGTACAGCATTACTAAACTTTAAGTAATAACATTGCTTTCATTTATCATTAAGGTTGATCCTTTTTTAATATAATTTTTTGCGTCACTCTCCACAAATACGAGATGGCGTCTTCTCTGATCTTCAGAGATCAGGTGAGACTGGTGGGTTTCCCCCCACTATGAACAATCTTACTTTGAAAACTTTCTGTAAAGTTTCATGAAAGTATCTGCCCTGCCATGACTCACTCTCTTCGAGGTTGATGAAGTCCTGTCGTTCCTCGCGGTCTCCGGTGCGGCGGTTTCGTGAGCGCTCCATTACGTGCCCACGTTCCCCGATGTGGTGGCCGATGGAAAGGCGCTCGACACCACTCTCACTGTCACGCATCGACTGGCGCATCTCACGGATCTGAGGTGAGGAGTGACAGGAAATTCAGTTTACCAAACCAATTAACATGCTCTGCCCTCTGAATGTATGATGACTGACATATTTACTATCACAACAAGTACTGGTGACTTTACATATTAATGAGGCCAGAAGGTCAAAATCATGCCTGGATTACTGACTGGGTGTGCAGGGCACATGGCCCTCGCAGGATAATTCAGGTCTACTCACATTACACTGACTACTCCTCCCTAACTGGACTATTAGCATTTGGCAGCTAAGCTGTCAAAAAGGTGTAATTGAAAATGCGGCAATGCTAGTTCTAAAACTGTTCACACTGCCTGTAAGCCATCAATTTGCCAACTTTTGTACATTTTCACACACAATCCCTACTGCTTTTGTTGCTGAGCAATGCAAGACATGCACAAGCATTTTGTTTACACTGATCAACTGTTAAAGATGGCGCCGACTATAGGAGAAGATTTATTTATGTTTTCAATGTCTTGTCTTGTTGTTCGAAAGTGCGCTATGGCAATGGAAGCTATAAATACTAGCTACTAGTAATGCAGACCAGTCTTCTAAAAAAACTTGACCGCAGCCAGAAGATATCAAGCAAAAAGGAGTCTTCATTAGCACCGGTATCTACAGAAACAGGCTAATAAAAATACAAAAACATACACAATGGTGTATGGTAGGCGTACGGTAGTTCCTGATTGGTTATCTTCATGATATAGCGTAACACTTCATAACAACGTATACCATGTAATGCGTAAGAAAGACAGCTTTTTAAAGTGCTACTTTCACACAGCACAAAAAGACAGCTTTGAACCTGCTTCGTGACTAGGTCAGAAGGCGGTTTATTGGTGGTCTGAAAAATGCTGGTCTGACCCTTTCACACAAAACCCAAAGCCTTCAATAAGCCGACTTTCATCTGTGAGAAAGGGGCTTTTAGTCTCACCCCTCCAGGTGCTGTTCTCATTTCACTGGTTTGTTGATAGACTTTTGGAGCCCCTAAGTCTGAAGAGGAGTAGGAGATCACTGTTGAGGAGGAGTACGTCTGACAGCTTGGTGAACCGGACATTCTTTCCTGGAAGATAATAAACAGTAAATATAAGGTGAAAGGGAGTACAGTGGTTACACCACAAGAGGGTCATTATTTTCTGTTCATTCGGAGCTGGTTGACAGAACTACTCACCATGTTTCCCATCATTCCTCCCATCATTCCAAACATATCCATGAACCCTCCACCCTGTGAAAATGATATAAAGGAGCTCTTTACATTTCAGTTGAATTATCAAATAAATAATATATATCACAGGCTTGACTGAAAAAGTGGTTAGGTCTTTTATCCAGTGATCACTGGTAATTGTTTCAATGAGGTGAGGATGAACAGGTACAGATTTTGTACAGTCCGACAGCATTTCAGTAATCATTAAGACTCATAGTTAAAGTAAAATTTTCACAACAGAACGTATACTTCCTTTTACTAATAAAGAAGACATGATTTGTAGAAAATGATTCTCTGAATTCCCCGAGTTTGTCTCACAATTCATTTAGTCAACAGGCTGCTAGGTGCATTCCACACACCCAGTGGACATGAGAAACATGTTTGAGTTTTTACATGAACAATGTGCTCATATGCCATTGAAGGTCTTATTCTAGATAAGCTGTTCATAGGAACCTTCATATACTTTTTTGGTGTTTTTTTCTTTTTAAAGAAGATTTTGTTGTGGTTGTTGCATTTTTACCTTTTGTATTAGTTGTCAAGTGATGAGAGACGGGAAAGATTGCGGAGAGAGGGGGTGACATGCAACAAAGGTCCCGGGCCAGATTTGAAGCCAGGACGTCGCGGTTACATATGCGCCTTAGACCACTGAGCCACCACACGCCCTCAAAAACGTTCTTGTCCTAATAAAGAGACTATTCAGAATATAACTAAGGAACCTGAACTGCGTCCATCTGCAACTACCTGAAACTGCACAAGTTGTATAATTGCCTCACTATCCCAGCTAATATCGGTAGTGTTCAGGTCTGATAATAGGGATAAGAGCCAAACGGCATAAGTAAGAATGTGGACAGGAATTATGAGCCCTGGGCATGTTGGTAGTTTGGTAATAATAAGTGTGTGACTGTCAATGACAACTAAATGTGTTAATAAACATTCAGGATTTTCGTTTACAGTCACATTTTGGTCGGATGACTGACTTTACAGAAGAACCGGAAACAGCCCAAGTATGGTATGAAGATATGATGTGTACACGTGCCAGGTTCAAAATGAAATACTTGGTGTGCATATAAATGCAATTATTAATATTTTAACACAGAAGCAACTACTCACCATTCCCATCATGCCAAACGGGGCCAGAGCACCAGCCTAAAAGAAAAAGTACAACAAACGTCAACAAAAGGTTCAGAATGATAAAGATGAATGCGTTAAATTACACATATAACACATGAATAGAGTCGCTCACAGAAACACCCAGATACCTGCAGATGAGGTGCACGGGGTGGCTGAATCTGGGGGGCAAGAGGAAAAGGTTCAAAGCCAAATGATCCAAACAGACTCCGCATCTGCTGCCGGTGAGTTGCAAATGGATCCCTAGAAGAAACCAAACAGTACACTGAATCTTTCATGCTCATGGAGAAAAACCGAATGCGAATTCACAGGTGTTGCTGGGTGCATGATGCAAACTCACACACTGGTGATGTGGAAATGTACACAACACATGACATTACACATTTAGTAAAGAGTAGGATAATCTATAGTAATTTTCAATTGCATGTATCCGTCATATGGTTTATTAGGGAATGCTATTCCCATAATCTGCTAAATAAAAAAAATCTGTAAAACGAATAATAGGAAGATGACTCCAATTCAAGTCCTCCACGGTACGTGGGTGTAATTTGGAAAAACAACGGTATTTGAGTCCTGCTGCTTGGCTAGTTAGCTCCTGCTTGATTCAGTGAGGGTGTTCTTGTTGATCTTAGATGGCTTGCTTATTATTGGCTATCCAATATGGTGGACTATTGTAGGCCCTACAGAACTTGCTAGCTAATGTAGGTACCTGCTTCAGGACACATTAAAAAAGCTAGCATGTATGTAGATTTCCCTCCACACGTAAAGCAAAGAGGAATAACACCGTGCAAACATAACGCCTTACAAATGTTAATACTTACATCATGAAAGGGTTGTCATCAACGTCATTCAAGTATCGAAACATGTTAGGTAATTCAGCTGGCTGATGCTAGCCAGCTAGCTAACGTTAGATAAATAGTCGGTCTTAAAGGATGGAGTGGAATTATGGACTCAAACTCTTCTCAATTTGAAAGAAACCCCACTTTACTTTCCCCGTCACAAAAACGCTCACGACTGCTAACACTGATCAAAGCAACCGAAAGCCTATTTGCAACCTGGATGGTAAATGTATTTTCCAGATACCAGCACTAAACATGAAAACGGAAGTCAGTCTGACAAAGGAAGCAAAACTACTGTCAAGCCAGCATTAGAATGTGTGGTTTGAGCTTCTGCTTGTCTTTCCTTTCAAAATAAAGGTTTTCCCGAGAGGCTTTCATCACATTTGTTTTGGAGAAATACTAATAATAAGAAAAAGATTGTAAAAAAAAGAAAGTAAAATATTTAAAACATCTAAAATATCCCTGGCATTTGACATTTAACGTTACGTTCGTATAAATGGGACTATTTTATACATTATAAACGATATTATTCTTTACTATTCTAATATATAACACATGACTATATATATATAGATATATATATGTGGTGAGTAGTCCAAGGCCGTGTTTTTGGGATGTCTGCCCTGTATGCAACTCTGTCCAGGACTTGCTGTGGCGCGTCGGTTTGCAGCTGCGCAAAAAGTAATTCGACTCTCAAACCCGGATGTAACCAACGCCTAACCTATCTGGAGAAAAACGGTCAGTAGAGTTGTAAAAACAGTCGGAATTGACCAGTTATACTTTAATACATATTTAGACACATGTATTAGCATAGTACCTTAAGATTACAAACTTAATATCGACAGGAAACGCTCGTTCGTTGTTATATCCGTGGAGTGTAAAAGTATCAACCTAGTTAGCCAACATGCTTACGTTAACCTAGCTAACAGTTAATGTTAACATCAGTCTTGTCAATGAAGTTGTCATAAATGTCACATATAAAACCTTAGCTGGCTATGCGATTGCTTGTCGGTCTTTTTCTGCATAGATTGAGTATGTAAATAATTGGTGTAACTGTTACACGGGTCACAAAGACCATTCGTTTTCTCTCTTTTATCAACCTTAACGTTACTTCATTTAGCTAACTAACGTTACCTAGTGAGAGCCATAGTTTCATCTTTGGCGGCTCGTTTTAATCTGACTACAGTTTATTTCAAGCGACCATGGCAGAATGTACACGGGTTAGTTGTGAGCCAGACGTTTCAGCACTTTTCGTTCCTTAGTTTATTTCACGATCTTCTTATTTAGCGGAAGTGTCGGCCAATATCGGCCTATAGCTAGGCCGGTGTAGTTTTTATTTCCTTAACATCTTTGGTATGTAAACTATGCGGAAGTAAACTTTTTCACCGTCATCAATCTTTTGCTCACATGTAATAACAAGCCTAGTAGTAAGTATGTTGGGAAGATAAGTGCGCATTCCTTCCAGTTTCCTCACACGACATTTCTCAATCCTATCGACTGTGACAGATGTATCCTACAGTATATTGTCGGCAGTCGAAATAGCTCTCACTGTTGTTGCTGCCTGGCCTGTTGTAAATTCTCCATCTTGTCTCACTTGGCCTGCTGTTGGTGTGTGGAGCCACAAGTGAAGTGTCAAAGATGTCCTTTGGGAGATAAAGTTCACAGTGTATTTACTGTGCTGAAAGCTGTGTCTGTCCATCTGTCTGGTAGCTTTCCTGGCATGTCCCTGATGTTCGTTTTCTGTTTATCCTTGTAGATGCAGACTATAAAATGTGTAGTGGTAGGGGACGGTGCAGTAGGAAAGACCTGCCTACTGATTTCCTACACAACCAACAAGTTCCCCTCAGAATATGTACCTACGGTAAGTGGATTGCATAGAGAAGGAGTCATGTTGTTAACGGATAGGTTCTTGAGCTAAATTATTGACTTACTACAACTCTTTCCTTTTAATACTTAAAAAAAAAAAGGCTAATATAAAATGCAATCAGACATATTATCTCACCATTTTTGTTTTGTCCCATTATTGTTCTTTGTTTTGTCTCTCCAAAGGTTTTTGATAATTATGCAGTGACGGTTATGATTGGTGGAGAGCCCTATACACTTGGCCTTTTTGATACAGCAGGTAATGGGAACATCTTTTGAGAGTCTCTTCTTTTTGCCTGCTTTATTTCTGTCACTAAATCCAATAGAACATTATTAATTCATTTTTTTCTCTCCCTGATTGGTCCTCAGGTCAGGAAGATTATGATAGGCTGCGTCCTCTCAGCTACCCACAGACGGATGTATTTCTTGTATGTTTCTCTGTTGTCTCCCCCTCATCTTTTGAGAACGTCAGAGAGAAGGTCAGTCATTTTAATGCTTATATCCTATATACACTGATTGCAGAAAATGGCCTTTACTTTTTTGTTAAAAGAAACGTTTCTCAAGGGGTGGCACTCAGTATGTGTTTTAGACAGACATTGACAGACATTGACAGACCGTGAAGGATGAAAATATTTATTCGATCTTTGTTTGTTTCTTCTTTTTGTTTTCAGTGGGTTCCTGAGATTTCTCACCACTGCTCACATACACCCTTCCTGTTAGTGGGTACTCAGGTGGACTTGCGGGATGACAGCAACACCGTTGAGAAGCTGGCCAAGAACAAACAGCGCCCCCTGTCTCCGGAGAGTGGAGACAAGCTGGCTCGAGACCTCCGGGCGGTCAAATATGTGGAGTGCTCTGCCCTCACACAGGTATGGGGCCAGGGTTCGTGGCATTGTTTCAAATGCAAGCAGCGTCAACATTTTAAAACGAGGAATACTAACATGCTGTATTCCATATTTCTCACTCGTGCCTTCTCTCCTTCTCAACCAGAGAGGGCTGAAGAACGTGTTTGATGAGGCCATCCTGGCAGCCTTGGAACCCCCTGAGACCAAACCCAAGAAACGCTGCATTCTGCTATAGATGAAGAATAGGAGTGATGGATGAAAAGGAGTAAGAAATAGATGGGGTGAATACAAAACACGAGACGGACAAATGGCCATAATAAAGGACAAAACAATGGGGAAGGGAGATGAAATGGCATTGAGACTTTCTATAATACATGTACACTGATTGTGCCTTCTATATATTGAGAGAGGCTGAGAGGAGCAAAACAGTTTCCCTCATGCAGTGAATGCAGTAGGGGAAACATACACATTTCACTCCTCTCCTTTTCTTAAAGCTTTTTAGCTTTTGTGTTTTCCCGACCAATACTTAGGTGGGGCGGGCCCCCCTCTGCCTGTCATCATTGCCCCCCTCTTTAAGAAAGATATGGTTGCGGTTGGCCTCCTTTGTGTTTTGCTTGCTGTTTGTGCCCTATTGTGGCTTTTGATCCCTGCTTAAGGGAATACAAATGGGGCAACGCATTAGTTACATTTAACATTAAGTTACTTAGTGGACATCGGTTATTTACACAATTAAAGGGGAAACTTAATGTTAAGTGGTACTGTATTTGCTTTCTTTTCTGACCTTTTTGAATTGAATGAAAAAAGCACTAGATCTTTTGTCACTCCAAACCAAGGTAGCTGTTGGTCATGGTTACGTTCTTCCAACTCCCAGTGAATTATGGGAAGGCCAAGTGCATCATCACCAATTTCCCTTCTGCAGGTGACTTTTTGAAAATAATTAATATGTTATTCTTTTTTTGTGTATATTGTATTAATTCTATGACTGTTATTTTTTGATTTTTTTTAAAGCAGTTATTCATTTTTAAACGTGAGTTTTTATTTTATCCAGATTTGTTTGTTTTTTATTGCTAGACTACCAATTTTGAGTGATTGATAATATAACAAATTTAAGCTGTAATATTTTGAATAAATCTTCATCTTGATAGAAATTGAGATGATAACCATTCCTAGTTACATTTCTGGGTGTTTGTAATCACAGAACGTTTGTAATAAAATTGTTTAACTGACATGAAAAGATAGTGATTGTTTTTGTAGTTTGAGGGGGGAATTGAATGCACAGCCAACTACAAATAAGAGGGGGAAAAAAACGTTATTTGACTAGATTAACTTTGCAGCAAGATGCCTCAGTATGGAATGTCAAGTGTGGTGATGTCTTGTGTCAATAAGGAACTCAAGAAACACTTTTTTTTAGTTTTTTTGGATAAACTACTATATTTAATCATGTTTATTTGAACAGCCCTAAAAGCACTGCTTGTGCAGTAACATGCATCACAAAAGATTCAGGGTGAGGTACAAAACACAAGACAGACACTGATGTAGTCAAAGTTATTCTTACTGTTTAAGGTGTCATTGATGGAGTCAGACGTGAAGCAAGGACTCAGTGCCAGATATACAAATAAATAAGCCAGAATAAAGGCAAAAAGACATAAATACAGTAAATGTACAGACTTGCTAGTCTATGACACTGAACTAAAATCATAGACGCACGCATAAAACAAGCGCTGTAATGTTTCCCTGTTAGTTATAGTTAATTTCAGCTTTAAAAGCTTTGTCAGTTCAAGGTGAGATTAACTGAGTGTGTGTTCGTGCGTACATGTCTGTGCCTGCCTGCTTGTCTGTCTCAGTATCATTAATTTGAGTGTTGTGTCAGTTTAGGAGAGGAAGTGGTGGTTTCTGTATGTACATTCCTTACTGTTTACGCTTTGTCATTGGTCTCCGTCTTTACATGTGCCCTAACTTTGCAGGGTTAATGACAGAATACTAAAGCTTAGCTGTGGCCTCACTGCTCCAGTGTGAAAATTAGTTAAATCCAGGCTATTTCTCTCCCCAGGCTTAAGATAACCCTGGGCTAAAGGCTTTCAGTGTAAAAAAAACAGTCCATTGTGTTCCTGTAATTCTTGTCTTGTGTTCAAGGGTGTCTGTCTGGTGGTGTGTTTGCTGTCGAGTACAGGGTCTGTCTGCTCAGTGCGGCGGGGCTTTTTTGGACCCTCTTACACTCTGCAGGTGTGAATAGTGACTGTGTTCTTGCACTGCTGGCAGCGGACTGAGCAGCACCAAGAAAACTTGCAGGAGCAACGCTGTACCACCTCAGCTCGGCCCGCTCGGTACCCTGGCCCGCAACACACCAGCTCACAGCCATCTGGTGCCAATCGAGAGGTACCTAGGGTATGTGTGAGAAATAGTTATTCTTTCAGAAGATAACTCAGTGTTTCCTCTGTAATCTTATGCAGCTGTGGTGCTGGTGGGGGGGAGAACACTGGTTTTGTCCCATATCTTTAGCTGTTTGGGTCTTAAGTTGTTTTAATCATAATACAATCATTACTTTAAAACATTTGGACTACACTAATTTTAGTTTTAGATGATTGTAAGGCGAAATCACAATGCACATTTTAATTTCACAATGTATCTAGCAGTGGTGGTAATTTCCTTGTGGCGGCGCACCACGGCTAAATGAATACAGAGGAAACACTGTAACTACATCCTTTTCCTGTAGCAAGTTATTTGGAACTGTTGGTTGATTTGAATGATTGATCAATTGATTGATTGTATTATCTGCATAGCTTTTTTCCCTGTGAGATGGTCATGCTGCAGTAGATGTGAATATAGCTCTCACCATTACACCGCCTGCCAGCGGTCCCAGGGATACCGTTGTCAGGGTCGAGGCGACAGAAATCCGGGGAGGCAGCAAGGTACACCAGGTCTCTGGCAGCAGGGGGTTTGACCTGGGGGTCACGCGGCAGCAGGGCTGTCCTGGATCCTATACGAGTCAGGCGGACCTGGGGAGATGGTGATGGGGAAAGAGCTGGTCAGAGGGGGCAGCCTTCAAGCCCTCAACAGAGCTTATAGGGTTTCAGACCAGGTATCCCTGCACTGGTACCAAGTCTCAGGATTTCATTGGGGAAGAGGAGAAGAAACAAGGGGAAGGTGTGTTCAAATACCTCTGTGGCTCCATCAAAACGTTCCTTGAGCACAACGCCAACACGCCTGAATGGAGGCATGACCTTCCAGCAGGTCCTCAACTCACAGGAGCCAGAGACGCCATGACACTTACACTCCACCTGCATGTTATGAAGGATGGCCTGAGGGTGGAGGGATGGTGAATGGAAGAGGAGATGACAGTAGCAGATTCTCACTGAATCTCACAGATGTCAGAGTTGGAAATTACCAGTGATGCCATCAGAGTGTGCCGCTACCACCAACCTTCCGACCAGCCTCGTTGTTATGGATATTCATGAGCGGCCGCCCCGTTGATAGCCCTTTGGCCCGTTCTGGTTCATCCACGAAAGTCTGGGAGAAGGCCACACCGTAGGACAGGTTGTCGCTGCACCCCGACCACTGGAAACCTGGTCCAGTAGACAGAGACAATACTGATCAAGACTGCCTGCATTATTGCTACCTTGTAACAATTCGACTCAATTATCACCCTTTGAATCTGACCAGTGATAATATTGGATTGATGAATTGATGAATATGCATTTAAAAAAAGATGGAATTCAAGCTCACCCTCGGGGCTGACCCCCCTGACCTTCCTGTCACAGCCGCACCTCTCTAGCTCCCCCCGACTGCAGGCTCGAGTCACAGCGACTGCCACAGCTGCCGAGGACAAAGCGTGCACAAAGGCCGCCTCACGAGTGCCTGATTTGAAAATAGAGCACATGGCACAGAAAGGATGATTCTGGAGTGTATGTAAATTCATATTTAAGAAACGATCACTGTATGGATTTGACTCGATAGCAGTGAGTTCGTGTATTTCCCCCTGTGACACCGTTTCCATAATTCCCGATGAGCGTACCTTGGTTCATGACTCTGCCAAACACGTTGATCCCGCGTGGGGTGGTGGAACAGTTCCAACGGCGATTCCTGAACTGGTGCTGGCACTGGGTTAGACGGTGACAGACAGAACAAACACAGCGGTGAGATACGGGGCTCGTACCTGAAAGGAAACGGCCCTAGCACACACTGATAGTGATGACGATAGCGATACTGAGAAAATTAGTGGCGATGAGGCTAACAATGATGACAGTAACAATGATGATGGTCGCAGGTCACGACACTGAGACCTTCTTTGCTCTTTGGCCATACCTCTTCTATGACCATCTCGGCTGCCTTGCGTACGGACTCCATGACCTCCCCCCGGGCCCTGCACACCCCCACCTGCCCTGGGG
>OMOT01009375.1:3393-13792 GCA_900312575.1 Acanthochaenus luetkenii | reverse complement strand
CGTAGTGTCCTTGAGCAAGACACCTAACCCCAAATTGCTCCCGTTGAGCAGGTTGGTACCTGGCATGGCGGCCTCCGCCAACGGTATGACATGTAAGTCACTTTGGATAAAAGCGTCTCCTAAATGCTGTAATGTAATATGTAAGTCGCTTTGGATAAAAGCATCTCCTAAATGCTGTAATGTAATGTAATCTATGAATGAACCGTGTGTGTGAGCGAGTGTGTGTGTAAGAGCGGCGCACAGCCCCGCCCCTCGCGCAGAAAGAAAGAGTCAGCACCAAACTAGATTATGTTCGGGATGTTTAATTCCTCGAAAAACACATAATATTTTGAGTACCTACCGATAGCAGAACCGATAACGTCGGATCTTATCGATACTCCGGTTTTTACTAATTTAGAACCGGGTTTCGGGGGGCATCCCTATAGTGGGTGAGATAGAATGTGCACTGGGGCTAAACATTTGTTTGAAGCTTAATAACACACTTTCTGTTACTAACAAATACTGTGCCATACTACTATTAAAGGGAGAAATTATGCTTTATCTTCAGATTGTCTTGTACCTAATGATGAACATCCTACACACAGTCTACTGCCTGCTGATCGATGGTGTAGCAACACAAGTGCACAGGTAGTATAAAAAAAATGTAGGCCTAGGCAAAAAGAGACAGGAGAGGCTTCCAACAGTCTCAGCTTGCAATCAGAGGCGCTTTCTTACACAGAGAGACAGACCTGCATGCATCTCAAGCAGCCTGCGATGGATGCTTTCATGGCATCCATAATGGGCTCTGGAGTTCTCCACAGGGAAGTGGGTCAGAGAGACAGACAACAAGACATGGGTCAGAGAAAGGGGGAGGAGAAGAGGCAGGAAGAGGGAGCGGACTAGAGAGCGAGCCTGTGAAATATTCATAGTGGCCTCCTGCATGCTCTGCTGCCAGCATGATATCCAAGCACTTAGCAGGGATTGCAATGCATTGAACACCTACATATAAGAATGTGCACACACAAACACACACAATACAGGACTATTCTATGACAGTGGTACAGCCATAACCCAGCCAGATAAAAAGGGGAACAATGTAAAAATATATTCCTGTGAATTAGTATGGTTCACTCTATGTGGTCTCACACTGTGGTCTCCCGCTCTTCCACTACCACATACAAAAGGTTTTCCTTAGTGTAATGTCACGTGTATAGCTCCATACTGAAAGAAATTGAAATGATGGATACTGATTGTGATATTACCCATTAATGACAGCAATAAAACAATGCGATACAGCTCGTGAACAGATAAAAGCTCAAGTTCAGAGTTCAGACATTGTATGTGGTGCCCTAAAAAGCTTCTACAAAATGATCTGGAAAACTGACAGTCAAATAGGAAGCTGACCATAATGCCCACACTCAAGGAAGGTTGACTGACGGTCTATTTTAATCACAAAAAATAGGTGTCTTCTCATGGCCTCCCACATCATCTGGACTGGACCAGGGGTGCAGAAATGTCAAAATAAAGATTGGAATAGCATTTAACAGTAGCCGTAAAGGGTGTAGGCCAGTAATGGGCAACCATGTGCCATGGCGGGCCAAGAGTACACAGCTTTTCATCCCAACCAAAGACTAGACCAGCTGATTTCACTGATGAGTTCTCCCCTCTGGTTGAAGGTTTGTTAATCAGTCAAATCACCTGGTGTAGTCTTTGATTGGAATAAAAACATGCATACACTTGGCCCTCCATGGTACATGGTTGCCCATCCCTGGTAGGCCAATGTGGTCAAAATTACTTGCAGAGAATGGACTGTTTCCTTGACACCGTGTGATGATCTTATAGTCTACTTGAGGACAGAATCTCCTCCAAACAGCTAAGGAGCAAACAATCAAACTGCAGTCTAACAAGAACAACTTAACCCACTTCACATTCCCTTGCACCACAGTTTATCACATTTTCTATGAGACTAACGGTACATAAAAACAAACTGCTGGCCATGCATTTTGGCAGTTTAAAATGCATTATTAATGGTTTGGCTTGGTTGCAGGATCATTAAAACATTTTATTCACAAGTGAGTCAGCTATGAGTTACAGAAATGACAGCACACCAACATGTAACCAATGTGCAACAACTTGAATTAGTCATCAATGCCATGGAAGTAGTAGACCTCACTGTACCAGTTACCAAGAAACAAGCAGTGACTTGAGAGCTGCTCTCTTCATTCCAGGGGTGGGGTCTGCCTGGATGGGTTGGCGGTGTGTTGGCTGATGTATGATTGTGTGTGTGAGGGAGGAGTAGGGGGAGGTTCCTGGGGTAACATCCTCTTGAGTATTAAGGAGCTACTAGCAGTAGTCATCAAACCACCATTGCCCTGTATCGGCATACAGATTTGGTTTTCATGTCAAATGGTTAGGCTTGGGGCTGGAGGTGGCCAGTGCATGAACTGAAATGTTTCAGGTAAAGTCATGTGTTTGAATTGTTAAAGACCTAGGCTACATGTGTTATTGTCATGGAGCTTTTAGAGCCCCAAGACAATGTCAAAGCTACAAAACCAGAACACTGCTTGAGATTTCTGTCCGTCTGTTCTGATTTTCTGTAAGCAACTCATATAGTTTAAGTTTCAAATAAAGAATGGCTTTGGAAGTAGTGACAGTTTGGATGGGAAACTGGTGACAAAACACAGGAAAGGCAAACGGGATACTCATCACCAGCAGATGATAGGCCCATAGGAAATCACAGCCACTTCCTTTTCTTGCTAGTCCTCTATGTGAAAAGCTGGATGATGAAGTAAGAGTCATAGTTATCTAGTAGCCTAACCCAAATCTGCACAAAACACGATCCTGTCAATTCACCAAATGCATAGCCCAACTAAGGGCAACATGCAAAAATTACCAAAGACTTTCAACTGAACAACTAAAATGCATATGTACAATTTGTAGATCTCAAAAATACTAAGTTATACAACAATTTCCCACCATATGTGGTGAATATTAGTATAGCCTGAATCTTACACAGAACACATCTAAACATGGCATTTGTAATGAAAAAATGTCATACTATAGATTATGCAGGCTGAAAAACTATGTACTCCATTATTCATTATTTCCTTTGGCAAGCAAAGTTTGAGTACAAATATTTGTTCCCATGCATAATCTATGTATATAAAATGCAATCCATCTGCACTGCACACATTCCCAGATTTAGCCTTATGACCCATCAACATGACCCAAAATACTTTGTCCCCTTGCATTTTTGCTAGCAGTTCTTGTTTAGTGATAAGAACCACCAAGCGTTTCAAACTGTGCTCCTCTCTGTATAGATAAAGGGAGGTAGGTCAGGGCGTAGTTGATGGCAACATCCAGTGTTACTGCCACTGGTTGTAACACACACACATCGCACTTGAGTTCCAGCAGATTTGCTAGTTCAAGACGACCTACAACTTTAGAAAACTCATTTTTAAGCAACATGGCCCGAGTAAGCCATCCTTAATATAGGCCCAAACAAACGTATTATGCCGTTTTGGCGACATATTCTCCATTCAGGGCTTGTCAAGATGTGTCACCACTCTAGAAGGACAAGGTCCGACACCATAAACATAGCTTAGGCAAGTTATTCAAAATCCATACTCTGTCTCAAAGGTCTTAGCTCTCTCTGTTCCCCTCATTGAGCCATAAACACACACATGAACAGTTGCTGTTACAAGTAAGGAGGCACATTAGAATCTCCACAATGCATTGTCAACTGGCAAAATTACAACACAAATGCTTTTTACGTCTTAGTAGTGACGACACCTGTTTGATACTAACGTTAACATTACATTATACTGTTATGTGCCAGCCTTCACTGGTCTGCGTCTGATAACTTGACAGCGCGTACAAGCTATCAGATAAGCGGCCGAGTCAAAATTGCACCGCAAACCTGCTAGCCAATGTAAGCTAACAACACATCTACAGCCACAACAACATAGACAACTGTTACATGTTACCAATGTATGATAACTGAACTATCTAGTTAACAATACGTTTACAACAGTGTTGACGCGCAACTAAATTGTATGTCGTGCTGCTAGCAGAGCAACTATAAAGCTAACTATTGCTCTAGCTCACCAACGTAACCCGGTACTTTGCCAAATAGGTTCGCTGTTCAATGTCATCGAAATATCAGGAATTATACACACTAGGTATGCTTGTTTTAGCTAGTTAACAAGCATCAAGTTACATGCTGGTCAAAGCAGTTCAAGCAAGCTACTTAGCATAATGTTGGTAGTTGTAGCAAGCAAGGTAGCTAACGTTAGCTATTGGCCGCACACTTTTGTTAGCATTAGCTAGTTAACATCAGTTCACGGCCAAAAACAAACCATCCTAATGAAGCAAACCTAGGGAAGGGAATGTTGAGTTCCAGCTAGCTAAAGTAGCCAAGTTAGCACGGTTGATAACGTCACTAAACAACTTTCCTTCTTTCGGCCCCGTCGTCAGCTGTTTGACAGTTGAGAAACGTAGGGCGACCGAGTATTGCTATTGTGTCTGTTGTTGACAGACATCAATGTCAGTTGTTTATCACCCATTTTCATGCCACGATATTTTGACATTTTATGCAGGCTTACTGGTCTAGTCTGAAGCTCGTCGCGTCTCGATCCCATTTGATGGACATTTCGACTGAGTCTGGACTTGGTTGATCTGACAGAGGGAATCTGACATCGACAACAGTGAACAGCTCACCGGCAATAAAGTCCAAGATGCGTTCAATTATTGTCTTAACTCCCACATTCCACAATTTCAAGTAGTTTGACTTACAATACTTTTTCTTCTTCCGCTGATCACATCGGCAGCTGCTGTCTTCTTCTTCTTTTTCGTGGGCCCTGGCCTTCCTTTCCGGTTAGTGATTTTTCCGGGAACCTCCCACTCTTTGTCAGGGGCTTTCTGACCAATGGCAGTCTTCCGTATTGTCATACTAGTCTAACTCAGAAACCCCACAGATGACTAAGCACTCTTGACCATAACTACATGACACACTGGCGAAGGTTGTGAAGGTTGTGTGTATGTAAACCATATCTAAAAACAACAACAACAACAACAAGGCAACAGAAAACATGAATGATGAAAGTTATCCTAAGGGCCAATCAGAAACAAATATGTCACCCGGTTTTAACCTAAACATGGATGTAATTTAACCTTTAACCATAACATGTGATTGTAGCGCCCCCCTTGGGCCAGTCAGTGTACTTTTGCTTGAACGCAGTGGTGAGGTGCGTGATTTGCCCATGTTTCATTAAAGGTGTCTGCCCTCTCCCACACGTTGGACTGCATAAAAGCACTCCAGATGTTTTGCTGTCTAGCTCTATTTTCTCTACTGGAAATTCGTCTCACTGTCAAGGGGAACAATCACGTGAGTATCATATTTCCTGCTTGTTCCACTGTGCCGTGTGCGTCGGTAGCCTTCATCTTCTTTGCTGTAATCACGTGTTACCACTGGGTGGCGCTGCAGCCAAGCCTCTAAATAACCTGTGTGGTCAGACTGAATGGCCACGACGGCAACAGTCAAATATCTAAATCCCCCTTGTGTCGATGTCTTGTAACGTCTGACAACAATAAATGCTACAATTAAGTTTGTTCCTTCAGTTGTTTTATTTTGTATCTAATGTAGTCAATCAGCCATGCTAAGATATTTTATACATTTTAAATACTAGAGCGAGAGGAAGTGGTGCATATCTGGGGGATAATAAAATGCCCTGTCCCTCTCTAATGTGTCCTGTAGACCAGTGAGTTGTTTCTACCAACCAAACAAAGAAGGCTCATGATCATGTTAAACAAAATGACAGATATACAATCACTTAGGAAATATTTTATTCAGTTCCAGCAGTGGTTTTTCCCAGCAGCTGTGGATGCAACTGGGCTGGGATCATTTCATGTCATGGCAACTATACACCGAAAGTCATTCGGAGGTACAAGAAAGGCGTCGTTATCATGCAGTAACACAACAAGAAGATACTGATTCGATCAGCGTGGGGCTTGAGTCACCTCCGGGTCCCAGAGTGGCTCAGCTTCTACGGTCGGCGTACTGCTGCTGGTACCCTGGGAATCCACCACGTCATTGTCTGTCCTCTCTGGTCTGGACTTAGCCTCGGGATACTCGGGAGCTCTACGATCTGTTCCTGTTGACTGCCCTAGCACAGAATGCGCAAGGTCCTGTGTGTGGTGGATAGGGCTGGATCCTACTAGGTCATTTTGCCTGGGGCCATTGATAGAACCCTGTTGGCATTGGATGTGTGCCGTGCCTACAGAGGAGTAGACCCCTGACGGAGTCAGAGGGCTGAAGGCAGTGTGGAACTGCAGCTGGCTGGTGGCGGTGACAGAGGAATGGATGGGTGTGGGGGAGTTGGACGGAGAGTACGTGAGATCAGACTTGGTTTGCACACTCAGAGAGGGATGGGACTGGCTGAGACTTCCTGGTGAACACAGGGGGTGAGAGCTACTCATAGTGGGGATAGAGGCCCTGTATCCCACCTGAGGACCCTGACAAGTCACTGGGAAGCCACAAAAGGCAGAACTGAGGCCCAGGAGGGATGGAGCTGCCCGGCCATGAGAGTGGGCCATGTAGGGAGAGTTGGGTGTTGTTCGTGAGGTCTGGAAGGGGCCGCACTGGCTCTGTAGTCTGTGACCAGTAGCTCTGTCCCTCTCAGAGCAGCACTGGTGTAAACAGGAAGACATGGGACTAGAGGACCGGATCAAATGGTCCACCTCAACCTTTTGCCCTAGGGTGGGACCTCTTCCCTGGGCGGGCATCCCACTGCAGCCCCACACATTTCTGGCAGGGTGGCTAATTGCCTCATGATGGAGGTGTGGCCCGGCAGCTATATTAAAAGGCACCTGCGTCTGCCAGTCACTGGCAGCAGTCACACTGGCACCGGGAACCATCTGTACGCCACAGGAATATGTGGAGACTGGAGAGGTATACTGTGGCATGGTCATATGAGACTGCAGGAAATGCATCATCTCATGGAGCTCCTTGGTCAGGTTAGATACTTCGTGGTTCAAGTTGTTCACCTGAAAAGGAGACGACATGTCTGCTGTTTGATCATTTAAGAACACTCCTCAATGACAAGAATCGGAGACAAACTCGGAGGGAAGAGCACGGACGCCTAGTTGCTTCAAGGACTGCGTTTAAAATTGGGGAACCTTCACTTTCTGTTTCTTACAGTACATTTAACTTTGACAGTACAAATCGCACTTAACGCTGAAAGTGTTATTGATATATAGCCAGCTAATTAATGTCTGCCCATTTTTACGTACCTGATTTGGTCTAATGTTGGGACATACCTCTTTGTTCAGTTTGCTGATGTTCTGTCTCACTTCCTCTGTCTCCAGAAGCAGGTTAGCGCTCACCTGGAACAGGTCTGAGAAATATGGTCGATCTGAGCCCACTTTTTGTCTTCAGTCATAATGAAGTTTATGCTACCAGTGTGACTTGACGACTAAACCCAAATCGGTAATCCGATGCTTAGAAGCTTGATGCGTATACGTATTGGTGAAACGTGGAGGAACAACAACATGTGGGTCACAAAGGGTTCGAATCTGATATTTTTCCTATGTTCGTGCAACTTTGTGCGAATAATTGACGGTGAATGCCTTGCTACTGAAATGTGCCTTCAGTCAAGGTTGATGGTGTCACAGTTCTGTACAGTTTGATGTTGATCCGTTGTGCGGCTTGTGGAGACATTACCTTTTCCATTGGCCCTTTCCTCGCTCTGCTCTACATTAAATTGAAATGCGTGACCATTGTCCTCAATTCCATCCACGACCCTGGCGGAGACACAAACAAGAGTTACATAAGTTTGAACGGATAAGCAATTCACATTTGGATAAAGCAGAGTGAACGGGTCACCTGGGGCTCAAGTCAAGTGGGCTAACGCAATGTAAAGACGGGATGAGCAGCTTGGCTGGTCGATGGCTCAAGCCCGGGTCATCAGGAAGAGTGGGCAAAGGAGAGGGGCAGAGCTCCTCATTGGTGAATGGCTGAGGAGAGGGGCTGCGGCCTCTGCAGCCCTGAACAGGTGACCGACAGAGGCTGAGCGCGTTGATGTGGCGGAGCTCCTCCCCCAGCAGGGTGCTGAGGCAGGGCTTGCTAACAGGGCTGCCCATTCCATGAAGCAGGGGCAGTCTCCTCTGATCAGTGTGCGCCATGTCTTCTCCACACTCCACATCATCCGCCTCAACGATAAAGGGTGGTTTATGGTCCACAGCAATGCGGCCCTGGGGAGAAGACGGTTTTATTTTCACTATATCCACCCCTACCAGCCACTGAAAAGACATGTAGGTCTGAGAAGTGTGCAATTTACTGACATCATGTTGGACTGTTTCTGGGTAATGAAGTCCTTCAAACAGTTTTCTCCTGCTGCCACTTGGAGCCGCCAAATTGTGAGGATGTCTAAAGCGTCTTTAAGGATTTAGGGTCCAAAGCTCAATTAAAAAGAGCTCAATAAACATTGACATCCTAACTTCTCTTTGTTACTGGCTATGAAAATGAGTTGCAAGTTATGAAATCCAGGCTTGTGATGAATGTTGATTCAAAAGTGATGACTTTATATATGTCAAAGAATCTTTGCACATAATGAATGTAATATAAAGTGATTTTTTTTGAGGGGTGGATAGTATAAGCAGCTCTCGGAAGTATACTAGCACCAAGATATTCCCATTAAGCGGCAGACTGTTAGTCTGTGACCACCAGAATATTACACAGGAAATTAATCTTTGTAAGCATAGGTACATGTGTGAGAGGTGGACACAGAGTTTTATATGCAGTTATACGCGCACAACTGCACTCTCACAAGGACAATGTTGAGACGCTGCAAAATCCAGTGATCACGCACACAAAAAATAAAAAAATAAAATGACATCTTTAGCTCTGATAGTAACAAAACTGGTATATAGCTATCCTACATTTCTCTTAGAGAAAACTCTTGTAAATGAATTAAACACAAGCTAGAAAAATTATATTTATGTGTTGCCTTTCACAAATGAGCATCATGTTCCTGCTGCAGCTGCTACTGATTGGCTCATGAAATTATCTCAATGGGGCGTGGTCACTCTGAAGAATGTAAAAATAACTGTGTATTACAATTTGTACTTGACATTTGATTCAAATGTAACTCAAATTCCACTTGGTTGTCACTCTGCTTGCAGTTTGTTTGCAGGCAGTTATTGTTTTTAAATTGTCTGACTTGACTGAAATAAGCCATCATGCTTCCAGGGGAGTTTCTATGATTTTAACTGTAGCCTATAGAACAGCTAGTGCTTGGGGAAGGTTTGGAGACAGGCTCACTGGATATCTACTGTAGTATCAAGGCAGCTCCTTAACGTCTGTCTTACTTAAGATGTCTGATAATTTGACATCAGCTGACATAATTGGCTTCCAAACCATTGGGCCCAAATGTATGAACCTAAGTATGAATCATCATCAGATATTTTAGATATTGCATACTCATTACAGCATTGAGATTACTACTTCAGGTCTTTAATGGAAGCTTTAGACACTCTACCTGAACAAATGCTGAATAATGATAATGGGAAAAACCTATACTGGCATTGTTCTGCCAATTGCTGCTGTAACACATGCATTTCCCCTAGGGGATCAATAATGTGCAATCTAATCTAATCTAATCTAATACCAGCTTCTGGGAAAAGCTAATATTATATATCATTCTGCAAATATTTTGCAAAATGTTAGGGTGATAATGACAGTGATTCTGTGCTTTTTCCTTATTTCTTAGTGGACAGCAATTGCCAAACATTGGCACATTTCACATCTGCAATTATGGCCGTGGACCTAGAAGCCTAAGGATGCCTAAGAAAATGTTCTGCTAATTAATACGACCATGTCCAGAAATACTCAAAAGTACTAAAAGTAAAAGTGTATCCATGAACGACTAGGCCCCAAAAGCGTACCTAACATTTACGATTCTTGCGTCTTGTGTATACTCTAGGAATATTGTGTGGCTATGACCTTCCTGGAAGCCAAGGGATGCCTTCAAACACAAATGGCGAAATCCCTCACTATTGAAAAAACACTATTGCAGTATGCACACAGTTCCAAGCTCCTTTTGCGAATAGTTTTCATAAAAGATCACATGGATCAGACTACCAGAGTTGAAATGATGCCTGCATTCATTTCATAAAATGAACGCATTTCTGCACCTGAAGATGAGGTATTCCAAGCTTCCAGCGAGGCAGCTTATTTAAACAGTGCTTTATGATGCAAACACAGATTGTAGCTGAGCAAGGTACACATACCTGAGACATCCTGGGAGACCGTGGAAATCTTGTCACTCCCTGGAGACATTTAAGTTAACAAAGGATTACAGCGGTGGCAAGGTATTTCTCTGCTAATGAGTACAGACAGTGAAATACTGGCAGAATGAAATAT
>OMOT01009324.1:3690-28220 GCA_900312575.1 Acanthochaenus luetkenii | reverse complement strand
AGCACAGCCCCGCCCCGCGCAGAAAGAGAGAGAAAGAGAGATGGAGAAAGCGGCAAACTAGATTATGTTCGGGACGTTTAATTCCTCTAAAAACACATTTGCCACAATATAAATCTCACTCCATAATATTTCGAGTATCTACCAAAAGCAGAACCGATAACGTCGGATCTTATCGATAAACTATAATTTAGAACCGGTTCCCGTTTAGAACCGGGTTTCGGGGGGGGCATCCCTAATGGCCAGGATAGTAATTAATGGTGTGTGTTTTATTTTGGCAGGGCGAGGTATCAGATTAATTGATATAAAAGGTCCGTAGTACTACTTTGATTTTTTGCAGCATTTGGAAAAAACATGCGAATGGAAATAGTGTGGATTTTAAGAAATACCGTAATAGAAAAGGGTTTTCAGTGCCGATTTAACAGACTGGGATTAATGCCAGTATGAGCCAAAATGATTTCCTCATTGGATCTACATTTAAAAACATGTTGGTCTTGGATGTGACTACCACACTTTAATGCATTCCAACATGCACACACAGCAAAACCGTGTTATTTCATCAGAGTTAACTCCAAATAATTGTCACCGGAAAAATGAACATGTATAAACACTGGAAAATGTGCTGCGTACCATTCGATTTTAGCCATGGATGTATTACCCATAAAGCACTATAATGGCATTGATAAGACAGCTATCTCGCCCAAGTCACCGACACTTTGAGCCGTTTGAGTGAAAAAGACACCAAACTTTAACAGGAGGTTTCCATACGCTCAGTTACAGTTGCTGCAGGACAATCAATACCTGTTAGACTTCAGGTTCCCAGGCAATAAACTTCAGATGATGGATTATGTCAGAGGTTTAAAATGAGAGGCGAGGGACGCATTTGTCTTCTCAGGACAGTAGACCTCAACGTAGGACTAGATACAGGTGGCTTTACAGGTAAGACAAATCTTCAGTATGTTTTTGGTGAGATGGTACTTATATATACTGTGTATAACTCGATATCACACCTAATGGTCCAAATCACATATCGCGGGAATTCAAAGAACAGTTATTTTGGGATTTAAAAAAACAAACGGTTCTTGATATTTGACAGGAATTGTCAGCTCTTACGACGCCACATCAACCCAGACATGACCGTGTCCTACACCCTCGAGGTGGCCAATGCTAAGTTTTGTGGCTTCTCCAAGCTCCTGTTCAGGTGGAAGGGGAGCATCTACCGGCTGCTTTACGGGGAGTTCCTGGCGTTTTGTGGGTTGTATGCCTGTTTCAGTGTGTTTTACAGGTACATGAACCGATCTCGTCCACTTCTGCTATTCTATATCGTAGAGCGCTACGTGCGTGTCAGATGTCGCGTCTTCCCATTGTTTTCGGCACCTGTGGTTTTCAGTGGTTTGAGTTATTTCACAGGTTCCTCCTCACGGCGAAGCAGCAGGAGCTGTTTGAACGTGTCGCCCTTTACTGCGATCGGTTCACCAATACCAACTTCATCCCAGTTTCATTTGTGCTGGGTAAGTCCAACCGAATCGCCTCCGTCTGGCACAAGCTGACTCTGACGACGAGTCCCTATAACAGGCACCGTTCTCCCCCCGCCGGACACCTGCGGTCTGCACAGCACCGTGTGGTGGTTTAAGAGCGGAGAAAGATCCTCTGTGGTTTTATGGCGACAGGTTTCTACGTCACCTTGGCTTTCAATCGATGGTGGGGCCAGTACACCAGCTTCCCACTGCCTGACAACCTGATGATGGCGGTGTCCGGGAACGTCCACGGGACAGATGAGAGGGGCCGCTTGCTGCGACGCACGCTCATGAGATACGCCAACTTATCGTCGGTTCTTATTCTCCGCTCCATAAGCACAAGAGTCCACAAGCGTTTTCCCACTCTGGAGCACATTGTGGAGTCTGGTAAGAAGCAGGCAGTATCATTAGGCCCATTCATTATTAGATAGCTTGGTGGATTGTGTGTTTTATAGGCCCGTGTACACATTTGAGCATTTCACAACATTCATTACAAATATCTGTTGCATCTCTACGCAGGATTTATGACATCGCATGAGCTGAAGAAGTTTGAGTCGCTGCACTCTGATTTCAACAAGTACTGGATGCCTTTGACTTGGTTTGCAAATCTGGCGTCCAGGGCGAGAGCGGAGGGCCGGGTGAGGGATGACATGGCCTTGAGGCTGCTCATGGATGTGAGCGCTTGTTCTTTTCTGCAAATAGACAAAATAAACACACATGTAGACGTTTAATTATTATTTTTAATGGGAAAGTTGACTCTAGACCCCTAATCTGCCATATAAAACCCTATAATCCCAACACGTATAACTGCGTAAACGATATACACTGTGCGTATAATTGCATTAACGATATATATATATATACATATATGTATATAACTGCATAAACTACTGTGTCTGCAGGAGCTCAACAACTACAGAGCCAAGTGCAGCCTCCTGTTCCACTATGACTGGATTAGCATCCCTCTGGTCTACACTCAGGTGGGCTCAGCAGTAAAGCTCTGCCTCACTGCATCGGTAGAGACTGTACATACCAATGACATGTTGATGGCATGTTATGTCCTATGTCTTGGTTTTGTTTTTTAAATCTTTGCTGCAATCACATTTTCCCACTTTTGGACAAAATAACCTCAAACATTGATTTATCTGTATCTTATCCTTTTGCCCATACAGGTAGTTACTGTAGCGGTTTACTCATTTTTTGCCTTCTGTCTGATTGGCCGACAATTTCTGAACCCTGCGAAGGGATACAAGGATCACAACCTGGACATGTATGTACCTGTTTTCACGTTGCTCCAGTTCTTCTTCTACGCTGGCTGGCTCAAGGTAAGACGACACATTCATTTGTCACTTGTAGTTGTTATGACAGAGAGGGGACCTCGTCATGTTCCATATTCCTATTCTGTAGGTGGGGGAACTGATCATCAATCCATTTGGCGAGGACGATGACGACTTTGAAACCAACCAACTGATTGACCGAAACATTCAGGTGGTCGCCACAAGGCTTCTCTCCAATACAGCCGTAATGACCTAATGTGAACATGTCATAGAGTGCTTACTGCTGTCATTGGAGTTCTGCTCCTCTCATGTGTAGGTGTCAATGCTGGCTGTGGATGATATGTACCAGAACCTGCCTCCGACTGTGAAGGACAAGCACTGGGCGCAGAACCACTTCTCCGTCCCCTACACCCTGTCGACAGCAGCGGAGACTCTCAAACCAGCCTTCAAGGGCTCCGCCTACGACATGAGGTAAACCGACTGTCACCGTTCACCTTTCAGCGGCCTCTCCTGTCACCGCCACATCAACACAGTCCAGTGGTCATCAGATCCCATGCGAAGGCCTTGTGCTTTTAAAAAGGTCCCCCATGTTTGTCGCACGCAGGATGAGCGCTGAAGACCTCGAGGTTCACCAGCCTCCGGACTCTCCTTTGAAGACGCAGTACTTACCTCTTAAGGGCTCTCTGGGCGATGGTCTTGACAACCTTCTGCACAGGGGCAAAGGGATTTTCCGCGGCGGGAGCCTCCCGTCTTTGATAGACTGCTCATCGCACACACATGAGGATGGAGGTGTTGATGCCGATGGGAGGGACGCCCGTACCCTTTCTCCTGGAGAAAAGGCGCTGATTAAAATAGCAGTGGAACACACCTAGTGCAAATGAGCTGACACATTTTGGTAGCTGTAATACTTTCTGTTGTATTGTTTTGATCCAAGAATGTAAACCTTTTGGTGTGTGTGTGCATAAATTAACATATTATTTGATTTGACACAACTGGATTCATGTTTGAACAAAATATATTTGCATTTATTCTGTACGTTTGAAAATAAAATAGGAAATATTCAATGTTTTCATTTTCTGTCCATGAAAATAAGATATTTTCTAAACATACAAGGTCTCAAATATAAAGCTGAGCTCACAGTATGAAGGTCCACCTTCCTGGTAGAGTCACATCCATGACCTGGTTATCCTCCTTTAACCCGTCTCTCCTCCCTTCATCTCACGGTAGAGGTAATAGTCGGACAGCAGTCTACTAACTAACCCACCAGGTAATGAAACATGTCCTGTAGTTAGAAACACTGGTTATTCAGTGGCAGGACTTTTATTTTGAAGTATGCATGACGGTAGTCACAAAGGGTCAAAAAGGATCAAAGGTGCTTCCGTATTTTGGTCCCTTGTAGAACAAACTAGCGATTTCTTACCACTCACACAACTAACGTTATGACACTTGTCGGCAGTTGAGGTACGTAAACACAAGTCCTGTATTAGTCATAGTAATAAATGTGTCTGTCTTCACATCGCAGCCACTAATTAGTCGGTTGTGTTAACGTAACTTGTCGCTTCAGAGTAAGCTAGCTACCTAACGTTGACGTTATAGATACCTAGCTTGCTAACGCTAGCCGACTATTGATTCCACTAAGTTAGTGTTATGGCAGAGACGGGTTATTAGTTGATTGGGGCGGTGTCAAGGAACGTCGCTTAAAAGACTCCAGAAGCCCAGAGAAGGAGAGCAGCACCATCTTTGTGCCCGTCGGTAGAAACGGGTTGTTGGATGCTAATTTGCCTGTTCGCCGACTCGCTGGTCCCTGCGAACGTTCCGTTTTAGTCTCGTTTGTTTTGACAGGGTCGTTGCTGCATCTGCCCCGCAACACAACGGGAGGGCAGCTGTGCTGACGGCACCCCGCTGTGCTGACGGCACCATGTCGCTGGGCGACAACCCTCACCTTCTGCTGGGGAGGATCCGCTTCCTGAACACGTGCATCGGATGTTTCAGGAAGAGCGAGCATGTGCCGGAATGTTTGTGTTATGTTCCAAAGGAGGTTTGCTATAAAATCTGCAAAGACTCGTCGTCCGCCTCGTCCGGCGCGGCTGCTGGCAGCTCCGCAGCAGGAAAGACCCTCGTCCCCGTGTTCGAAAGCCCCCATCAGACTCCCCACAGCAGGAAAGTATGCAAGTCCAACATCGAACCGAAGAAAGGGACGTGTATCCGTACGACGGGGGAAGAGTACTGCAACAGTCAGGGCCTTTGGGTCAAAATAAACAAGGTAGGCGTCTCACTTCCTGGTTATAGTGACATCATCTTGCGTTTGGCTGTCCTGGCGCTGCTTCTTGTAGAATGAGACCAGTGGTGCCGCATCCACCACTTACTTGTTCTCCGTTGCTCCGTGTCCATGTCCCGTCACCAGGAGCAGCTGGAGGAGCACAGTGTGGGCCAGGAGATGGAGGAGGGCTGGATCCTGGTGTGCAAGCACACAGAGGGAGGCGACAGGCTGGTGCCGGTGGAGTCGCCGGACACCGTGAGCCGACACCAGCAGCTCTTCGGCTTTGACCACAAGCCCTGCGACAGATGGGAGCAGGTGGTGGATGTGGAGAATGCCCTGCACGTGGGCTCTAGACCCAAGGTCGCAGAGTGTGACGAAGCTGCCGTCCAGAAGCTACGGTGAGCCTGCCGGTGTGAAATGAAATAAAGACGAGACGTGATTTCTTGGGGTATTCCTTTTGAGCGACAAATTGTTTGGCGAGCAGGTCAAATAAATACGTTGTTCCCTTCAACTCTCCCCTCGCTTCTGCAAGATATGTGCCTCCCACCTGGGCGTACGAATGCGACGAGGACCTGGTGCACTACTTCTACGACCACATAGGGAAAGAGGACGAGAACCTGGGGAGTGTGAAGCAGTGTGTGACCAGCATTGATGTATCTTCATGTTCGGTGAGTAACATACTTTTCGCAAAACTTAATTGGGAGTGCCACTCGATTAATACAAGTATTTCGGTGTTGTTGTTTTTCCTGTGATCTAGGACGATCTAGTCAGTATTTGTCTTTCCCAAAACCAGAAGCCAGAGATTTTAACCTGTGATGTCATTGAGTACATTTTCTGGTCCAGAACTGGCAAAACTAATAGAATAAATCGATTTCAGTTTTGAGGTCAAGTTAAATGTGTTGATATTTATTGTCTGCAGCTTCATCTTGATGATATTACTGATCTGAGTCTCCGTTCTCCGGCTTCTGGAGAGAAATTGGGTTGTATGTGTGCATTTGTTAGTGAATGTCCGTGTGTGTTTTACACATCTAACAAACTTGATATTTGTTGGTAGGACGATCCCAGCGGGGGGGCCAGCTGTCTGACTGATGGTGACACAGAAACGTACTGGGAGAGCGACGGCATGCAGGGACAACACTGGATCCGCCTGCACATGAAGAGAGGCACTGTGGTCAAGTAAGCGGTCGCACAGCATCGATACATTATAGACGGACAACCCAGCATTTAAAATAACAAAGCAAACAGGAAATACGTGTCAGCAGGGTACATCTACACCCATTCTCATCCAAACCACACAGTTTTAGATCGGGGGTAGGCTTTTTTAAAATTGATTTACCTTGTTGAAAATGTGTGGCCATGTTTTTATTGTGTACGCTGTGCTCCTCTTGTGCCCTCTAGTAAGCTGATATTGACAGTGGACTCCACCGACGACAACTACATGCCCAAAAGAGTCACTGTGTTTGGAGGAGAGGGGGACAATCTCAAGAAGCTGAGTGATGTCACCATAGACGAGTGAGCATTTTCAAAAAGAGTTGTTCAATACAAGTTCACAATTGACAACTAGGGCTTGACTGATTTGTTGTTGTTTTGGGGTATAGAAGCTGCCAATAGCCGGTATTTCATGCTGATATTCAACGTCAGTGTTTCCTCCGGAATGTAATTCTTGTCAGGGTGGAAATGCCTTTGAAACAACATTTAGAGCGTCACAGGACACTAAAACTCTCCACTGGAACCCAGAGTAATGAAATTCATTTAGGGTTAGCAGCTCTTTAAGGCAGGGAGACCCATCACACCTGTTCAATGGGAGGGAACTGAGATACATTACTACCTTTTTAAATACATAATTATTTTACCGAATTCTTTTATTGAATGAATGAAATTAACAAATAAAATGTTGTGGTCAGAGAGGAACCTCCATTATATTGCGGTAGACAATATAACTGGCCGATATCTGATATTTAATAAAAGGGCAATATCAGCCTGATTTATTGATGCCTCACATGGTATAGACGGATATACAGGAAGCCAGTCCCATCCGCCTTTTCTGACTAAAACAGCTGGAAAATAAACAATGTTTTCTCCTGATGAAAGTAGAATGCTGACATTTCAAGCTGTTTTGAATTTCATGCATTATTATGAAGCATATCTGTGTGCCACTCTCAGCCATTTCTTCATGTCTTGTAAGGCGACCGGCACCAGGATGTATGTACAGTCGGTTTGAGTACATTCATTTTGAACTGCCTCTACTCTGTTTTGCCTCTAGCAATCTAATTGGAGAAGTATGTGTGCTGGAAGATATGACATCCCACCTGCCTGTCATTGAGATCCGGATTGAGGAATGTAGGGGTAAAGCTTCTTAATGTTCTACATTTAATCACCCAGCTATTCCTTCTAGTTGTAAACTCCTGCATGTGACTTTTTGTTTAAACTGGGATGGGTTCCTTGGCTGCACCAGATATGAACCTGGACTTTTTAACTTTGTCCCTAAAGCTAGGCAGTGATGTCATTAACCTGAGACAGTGTTTTCTCTCTGCTCTGCATTCCCAGATGAGGGCATAGACGTTCGGATCCGAGGCTTGAAGATCAAGTCGTCGTGTGAAAGGGACCTGGGTCTGAACGCTGATGTTTTCCAGTCCTCCAACCTCGTGCGCTACCCACGTCTGGAGGGCACCGCACCCGACGTCCTCTACCGCAGGGCATTGGTCATCCAGAGGTAGGGCAACATGTATCATGCTGCCAGAGTTCCTACAGTCATTATAAACATCATGGAATTTTAGAATTGTGATGTTGTTTTCTTTTCCAGGCCAGGAAAAGTTAAGGAAAATGATACATGTCCAGAATGTTTTGGAAATTTGATGAAAATGTGTTCACACAATCAACCACTCATGTGTCCAACATCCAAACTCTGCTGCGGGTTGATCTTTTACCAGTGCCATAAGTCACACGTTGTAGATGGCCAAAAGTATGCCTAGGAATGTCTCTGGACCCTGTTTTTGTGCCAGCGGTAAGCAGCGTTATGCCCATCTCTACCGTTCAGTAAGATACACCTGCTAAATAAATATGTTTGTATGCACATCTGAAAGGGCTTTATTCTTTCCTGTGCCGGAGGTGCGCTGTCGTCCTATGTCACAAAATGACAGAAATTGCGTTCCCTGTCCTCACTTTGCGTACAGACAGCATCCTGATTCACCAAATTAGGGCCCTCTGTCTCTGTCTCTGCAGGTTCATCTCTCTCCTGGACAGTTTGCTGCCCCACCTGGTGCCGGCCTGGGACTACAGCATGGGCACCTTCAACCAGATCAAAGTGAGTCATCTGGAAACGTTTAATGTATGTGGACAATAAATGAAAATGAAGCAATAAGCCACAGAGATTTTAGAACGGCTAAGAGGAACAACTAAGAGGTTTATAGGCACGATGCAAAACCAGAAAGCATGGCCTCGGGTGGCTTGTTGCTTTTATAAAATGGCAGTGATACACTATTCTAATATGCTGTTCAATTCGTCTTTTATTTTTAACTGATAATTGAATAAGAAAATAATAATTATAAAAAAGAATGAAATGTTATTCTTCCGCCAACAGTAGCTAAACAAAGTGGCTGTTTGCTAAATTAACCGGCAATTATAGTGGTGCTTTGACAATTGTACTTCAACTCAGCCAATCAGAACTGAGGACTGGAACTGCCATCATGCAACTCCACCCAACAGTGCTTTTTGTTTTTTTTACATTCACGTGTACATTCTTTGACGCCCTCTAGAGCATAAAGCAGTTCATGCTGCTGTCCAAGCGCCGCTCGGCCCTCATCACCCAGTGCCTGAAGGACTCGGAGACCAGCAAGCCCAACTTCATGCCCCGCCTCTACATCAACAGACGTCTGGCCATGGAGCACAGAGACAACCCCTTCCTGGACCCCAGCTGCAAGAACGCTGTGCTCACACAGGTAACTACACTTCCTCACAATCAACCTGGCATGTTATCATTACCTTGAAGTAAGTGGTAAGCATAAAATGTACTAATCACGTTTATGGGATCCATTTTTGGGGGACTATGGATCGGTGTCCACTTGTTTGTTTGTTTGTTCATCCATCTGTCCGTCACTCATGATATCTCAGAAACCCGGGAGCTTGATTCATTCTTATTTCTCCCCATGCAGGTTTACGATGGTCTCAAGCCATCTGACAGATCTGAGAGGACTTTGGATTATAGGTATGACATTTTTTCCCTCACGTTTCTGATATTTATTACCTAGATATGATCGTCACTCAAGGGTGTTAGGATCTAAAGAACCGACAATGAATCTTTCTTCTTGGTTCGTCAGGTGGCCTGCTCGGTATGACCAGTGGTGGGAGTGCAAATTCATTGCAGAGGGAATCATTGACCAAGGTGGTGGATTTCGGGACAGCCTGGCAGACATGTCTGAAGAGCTTTGCCCCAGCTCAGGAGAGTGTCCCTTGCCTCTGCCATTCTTCACCCGTACGTCCAACCAGGTAATCGCACCTCTTCTAGACGCTCTTCTGAGCTCACACATTCAGCATTAGAATGGACTTCCGTTTTCTCATTGGGCGTGCTAAGTTGCTGTTAAAAATATTGTTAATGAGGGTCACTCGTGATCACTCTTAGTTTTAAATGTGGGTGTAATACTATTTTTTTTAAATCCACCCTAAAACACTGTTAAAAAAAAAATACTATTGGCGATGCACCTCTGGTTCCATTTTGTTGGTTGGTGGTGTATTTTTTGTATCCTCCCGTTCTCTGGGGGTTGTCAAAAGGCATTCTGGGAAGTCACTAACTGAAGTAGAAGTAGACCAGGCAGGTACACTAGGGAAAGTGGGTACACTAAAAAAGTCAATTACAACACAAATGAACAGTGTAAGAGCATCCAAGGGTGGATTTTCCCTTTAACTTCATTTTGTTACTCTCCCAGGGCACCGGAGAGGCCAGGGATTACTACGTACCCAACCCGTCCTGTAAAGAGTTCCACAAGTTTGAGTGGATCGGCCAGCTCATGGGAGCTGCTCTCAGAGGAAAAGACTTCCTGGTCAGTGACACCGCGTCCTCTCTATCCACCCAGGATTTTGGCATCGCCTTAAAATAAGAACGGCTAGCTGTAGTGATTTGATTTTCACAATGCCTCTCTGTGCGATCGTGCAGGTCTTGGCTTTACCTGGGCTGGTGTGGAAGCAGCTGATTGGAGAGACAGTCACCTGGAGTAAAGACTTCCCCGCTGTAGATTCTGTACTGGTGAGGAATTATTATATCTACACGACCGTCACGTAATCTTAATCTTAATCCTCTCTCTATCTGAAATATCCTGGTTGAGGTGCATAGCATGTAATGTACTTGCAATGGCAAAAATAATTTATTTCCAATAGGAACTCAGTATATGAGCGTGACCAATATTTTGCGTCTTCAATAGTTTTACTACTATTTAGATCCTGTTCTGCTGCTTTGACCCAATTTTCTCTTTAGGCTCAATAAAGTTCATCTTATCGTACTAGAATTGGTTTCAATTGAACACATGCATGCCAGCCCTTTTCTTTCTCATCTTTCCTGTCTTTCTCTGTGTATTAAAGTTGAAATGCCATAAAAAAAGAATAAACTCTCCCATCTGTCTAATCCTACGATTCTCAATACGTTGAGTTTAGACAGAAGAGAGAGCGGATAGAGGCAAGCTTGTGTTGAGATAAATTTGGATGTGTATTCAGTTAAAGCTGTTGGAGGCCATGGAGAGCACGGACCAGGCGACGTTTGAGTTTAAGTTTGGCGAGGAGCTGGTGTACACAACCCTGCTGAGCGACGGCCAGATGGTGGAGCTCATCCCCGGGGGCAGTAACGTGGCAGTTCGCTACGAGGACCGCAGGGAGTTCATCCGCCTGGTGCAGAAAGCCCGGCTAGAGGAGAGCAAGCAGCAGGTGTGTGGCTTGGAGCCATAAAGGGGAAAAGAGACTTTAACTAACTTAACAGGGTGGCTATATTGAACTCTCTCCTCGTTGAAATGTATTGGGGGTTTTGTACATTTTATTGATTACTTCAAGAAAACAAATCCACCCTAAAACACTTAACTGAACACAGAACTGCGTACCTTATACACTTATAACAATCATACAGGGAGAAATCCATCATAGACGAGGAAGAGATACCAATCTCTTCAACAGTAGCCTCAATAGACCAGAATGCAATGCAGCCACAAGACATGTTGTGGGGTGCAGCCGTGATCATAGACTCACCCTAATGTTCACAAACTAGTTGGCTAGCTAGCTATATTTATAGGCCCATACGCCTATCTTTGATTGAAAGTTCAGGCCCAAGTAGACGAGGCAGGTTGAGGGAAAGTGGGTTGACCCAAAAAGTAAATTACAGCACTTCATCACAAAATAACTCCTGGAATGCGTTGAACATCACAGGTTGTACATGATGTATCTGTTAGATTTATTAATTATGTCAGCTTTATCTTTTTAGTGGTTTTCTCAGTGCCGTCCTGTACATTGCTCCTTACTGCTAATGGGAATTGCTCAGCTTTCATATTTCAGTACAAACTCGTCCAGTATTTATGCTTATGCTATGTATAGAGTTGCTAAATTATTTATGTGTGTGTGTCTGTTCATGGGTGTTCCAGATTGTAGCCATGCGTGCGGGGCTGCTGAAGGTGGTTCCCCAGGCTGTGCTGGACCTGCTGACCTGGCAGGAAGTGGAAAAGAAAGTGTGCGGAGACCCTGAGATCACTGTGGAAGCCCTTAAACGGCTTAGTGAGTGTCCAATTTGGAGTTCATCTAAGCCTCACTGACAATAAGTGCTGTTTGCTATAGAGACTGTGTTGTAAATTGGATAATGACTGAAAGTGATTACATTATATATATATATTTGTACATCATTTACATAAAATAGCAGTGAGTACAAGAAAATCAAAATAATATTAATGCACAGGTGAGGTAAAAACCCAGTAAGGGCTGATTGTAGATCTTCAACTAAGTGATGAAGACTCCATACAACTTGAATGTTGTTTCAATCTCCCCCACAGCACGCTACGAGGACCTGGAACAAACTGACGTTAGAGTGCAATACTTGTGGGAAGCCCTGATGAACTTCACCAATGGTCAGTTCACTGTTTATTTGGCAACACATTACACTGCACATGCTTTTATCATGGGAATCTAATCCCTAATCCTGGCCGTTTTAGTTCCATGCTCTACCTACTGAGTTACAAAGGGCCCTTCTGTATGGTTGATGAGGTGTCGGCTACTAACCAACATTTAAGGTGGGGTCTGGGTTACTGAGAGTGCTTTTGAATTCTAATTTCAGAGGATCGCAGCAGGTTTCTGAGGTTTGTGACTGGTAGAAGCCGTCTTCCTGCCCCCATCTACATCTTTCCTGACAAACAAGGGTAAGCGAGGGCGCATCCCCAAACAAATATTGTTTATGTGAAATGCTGTTGCTCATAGTGAAATTCCTCTGTTAGGAAGATCATAATGGAACATATGGTTACACTTTTTAAAACATGGTCCGTTTGCCCCTGTAGCTCCGAAATGACGGATGCGCTCCCACAATCCTCCACATGCTCCAGCACCCTTTATTTACCCAACTACCCAAGGTAAATACCAGAGGCTTTCGTCGTTAACTTTCACATAGATCCATATAGAATAGATGTTCTTAGCACTTTTGAAACGGATCACTGCTTTTTATGGGTAAATGAAGGTACTGATACATTAATTGTCTGATGTGTGATTTCCTGTCCTCTGTCATTCTGCCCTGCAGTGCAAAAGTTTGTGAGGAGAAACTGCGTTATGCTGCTTATAACTGTGTGGCTATCGACACAGACATGAGCCCCTGGGAATAGTGATGTGCCTCCCACATCACTATAGGAGCTCTGTACACACATTCTCTTAGCGTCACCGTCTCGCAGAGGAATCTTGCCAAGTTTATCACCATATCTACACAACTGCCAATCAATCCTAGCTGTATATAATAAAGAACTATATGGGTACATGGACATGCGTTTTCTTGTGACCTTCTCGTATGAAAAAGAATGATGACTGAATGTAATGAAAGTGGTTATATTTTATATTTTTATATATCATGGTTATTTAATGGTTCATCACTAATTTATAGATAAAGAAAATATTTTGGGAGCAACTCCGTTGCCAGTAAAGTACAATGATATGCAAATTCAGGAGTAGCCTAAAGTGTCTTGCAAATCAAACGGGATTACATATGGGATTTTTTTTTTTGCCCAGTAAATAAACGTTATTCCTTGTATGTTGTGTGAAAGGTGGAGGCTTAAAGGCGGGAGTTCAGTATTTCTTCTAAATAACAAATCACTGCATTCAGCATGCGACGCTATCATAAGAAAGGCCCAGCAGAAGAAGAACCGTGCGCTCTCGTAGATTCTCGCGACAACACGTGGCTTCAAACTTCCCCATGAGCCTTTGCGGATCCTCTTTCTAGCCGGCGCCTGAGAATGGGTACGTGTTTTCATCGTCGGGTCGGAGAGAGAATCCTTGTCCATCAGATGTTTTACTGCAGGAATATTCCAATGATGGTTCGCAATATTGAAGCTGAATATTCTATTAACAGATAGACTCTTAACTTAGTTTCCTGCAGCTAAATATTCTAGTTTTAATGAAATTGTTTCCAACCGATGTCTGAATTGTTCCAAGATGGCTGCTCGCATTGGCCATGTAGCTACTGATGCTGAACTGCGCCTAAATAGCACGCTTTACTAGTGAAGCTGTTTGTTGGTAGTGTTGGAGTTGAGTTGGCTGAACGCTACGTTGTCTACTTAACATGGAGCCTTTTTACAATTTTATTGTGACTACGTAACATTAACTTAGCCTTTATTGCACTCCAGGCTAATGGAGAGAAGCTAGTCGAGGCAGTTGGCATTAGCATGCTCATGCTACCTCATTGACGCACGAAGACGAAGTTTCGTGAAGAGTATGATTACTGGATTCGATGTTTGAGTACAGAACGCAATTCGTCTTGTAGTTTTGGCTGCAGATAAGTCTATAGTTAACTGGTGAGTCGTGGCCCACGCTAGACCAGCCATGTGCAGGGAACCATCGATATGTGCTTGAGTGATATGATGACATTGATGAATCCAATTTCATTATGCGGACAACATACCTTGGAGAACTGATTGCTCAAGCACATAACATAAACGGCAGTTTATGCCACGTGGTGATGTCCGCTTCATTTGACGCCATTGTCTTGCCTCTTCTTTCCCCCAGGTATCTCGAGGGACAACTGGCATAAGCGCCGCAAGACAGGCGGCAAGCGCAAGCCCTACCACAAGAAGAGGAAGTATGAGCTTGGTCGCCCTCCTGCAAACACAAAGGTGAGTGAACGCGGTTGTAAATGGGCGCTATAGCCCGTTGAGGCGTGGGTGATGAAAACGTGACCTTAGGTAGGTTTTTATTTTGGACCGTTTTGGTTCAAAGCTTTGGACCTACCGATGTTAGGAGTTGTCATAGTTACTCTGACACGCCGCAGTGCATGTTCAATGGTACTGTTTGTATGTTGACAAGCTATAGTAACTCCTGCATTTACCAGATAACACTTCTTCTGTTAGATTGGACCTCGCCGCATCCACACAGTGAGGGTCCGCGGTGGAAACAAGAAGTACCGTGCTCTGAGGCTGGATGTTGGTAACTTCTCATGGGGCTCTGAATGTAAGTTTCTCTCTGGTCTCATTCTGAGTTGGTACTCTCATTTACTCTGTGATGTGGTGCTTTCCATGAAGATAACTTTGTCCAGTTCTGCTACTGAGTGCAAGTGATGATAATGAAGACTCTGAGAAAGACCAGTTCCACATATTTATGATGTTCCCTATAAACTTGCTGTACCCTGTTCATGGATTGTAACCGAAGTGTTAAGTTTGCCCTGTCTTTGCTAATGGTGCTTGGTCCTCTGTACACAGGCTGCACACGCAAGACCAGGATCATTGATGTGGTCTACAATGCCTCCAACAACGAGCTGGTGAGGACCAAGACCCTGGTGAAGAACTGCATAGTCCTCGTCGACAGCCTTCCCTACAGGCAGTGGTATGAGGCTCACTACGCCACTCCTCTGGGACGCAAGAAGGGAGCTAAGCTGGTAAATGGAGAAACAGTTTTGTTCTTAGTGCCCTCATCTTATTCAAGGATCACTAAGATGGCTGCAACTCCTGTTGTAGCTTTGTTTTTGTATAGACTGCATGAGGCCTATTACAGGTTTTAAATGCCAAGTTAACAGATGTAACAAGGTCTTTTCTATGAAGATAACTGTCCAGTTCTGCTACTGAATGTTTGTGACGATGTTAATGACTCTGAGGAAGGCCATGGTTTCACAGCTATATGCTACAAGCACCTACTGTGTTTTTGTAGTAATTACTAGCCACAGTTTGCACACTATTGTCACAATTTCAAGTGCTGCGTTGTGGATCAATGTAGTTCATGCTCAGCTAATGCGTTCCATTGTTTTTTCTGATGTAGACGCCCGAGGAGGAAGAGGTTCTGAACAAGAAGAGGTCGAAGAAGACCCAGAAGAAGTTTGATGAGCGTAAAAAGATCTGCAAAATCAGCCCTCTCTTGGAGGAGCAATTCCAGCAGGGCAAACTGCTCTGTGAGTCCAACATTGGCATGGGTTTACTGTGTTGTCTTTTGTTTTATATAAATTTCCCCTGGTTTTCATCCCAACCAAACACCACCAGCTCTTGTTTTATTTATTTTTTATGGGGGTGATGGTTCCTTCTTCATGTAGACATTATTTCTAAAATGAAAAATTGTAACTGTTTGTTAAAATCAGAAGGTGGGATATGTTAAAAGCTTGACCTTATCCAATGAGGATGAATGCCCTGTGTTTTTTTTCACATTTAAGTTCAGGGCAAATTAACAGGGCACTAAGTTTATAATTGACATTAGCAAAAATAGTAAATATAGGGTTAGGTCACATGACGGTGATGTCATTGAGGATTCAGAACTGTATAAAACTTCTCATGAGTGCAAGCTTCTCTGCTATGGTCTCATTGATGCGGTGCACATGTCTTTCCATGAAGATAACTTTGTCCAGTTCTGCTACTGAGTGCAAGTGATGATAAGGAAGACTCTGAGAAAGACAAAATCCATACATTTACATTGTTGCCTGTTTTTGGACTTGTCCACCCCCTTTATTGATTACATCTTCTCCTCTCCCTGCAGCCTGCATTGCTTCCAGACCTGGCCAGTGTGGCAGGGCGGACGGCTACGTCCTGGAGGGCAAGGAACTTGAGTTCTACCTGAGGAAGATCAAGGCCAAGAAAGGCAAATAGATGTACAGCTGTTTGATACGTCAATAAAATCCAAACGTCCCAGAACTGTGTTCTGTCTTGCTTTTCTTTTTCCCGGTGGTGTAGACATCTCTGCTGTGGGCCATAGAGGTCAATACTGCCATCGCTGCACTGCCAAGTGACTGGGCTGCCGTTTCCATGGTTGTCCAATCTCATTCCAGTGCTAGACTAACCTTAGTTAGCAGAAGGGCTGGGCCACATAATGACTCCTCCCTTTCGAAGGCTGAGAACAAATTGCAAAATTGACATAAAAATGCTTAATGTTTTATGTTGTGATGACCAACATTGGTTTTGTAGCTGTGAATAAAGCAAGCCAACAAGCCAGTGCTAATTTGTATTATTTTTTTAACGGTTCACTACATAACTAATTACCTATGACACAAGATTGAAGGTTTACGGAAATTCGGGTCTAGACTAGCTCATGAATTTCCCAGACTGAGCCATACTCAAGTACAGATGCCTCATGATCCCTGGACCCCATCTGTCTACTGGGCTAGTATACTGGTTTAAATGGATGTCAGTGCCATATGCTGTACAAAATGCATTGTACCATGTAATACTGCAGTATTGGCACTGATTAAAATTATAACATTTGATGTATCAATTTCGGCTTTATTTTGCATTACATTTGGTTATTTTAATGGTAAAATTGATACCTATATTTTGGAGGAATGCTGGTTTCTCACTTCAATCCATCCTTTCTATACATGACCGCTAAGGTGGGGCTGATGTGTCCTGACTGAGGAACGAATAATACTCGCATGGTGTCACCATATTTTGATGCTGATCACCTTCATTATTACAGGGTTCCCACACTCCTGGGAAAGTTATGGAATTTTAAAATGGTGTTTTCCATGCCATGAGACATGAAAAGGGAAGAAAGGTTTTGGAAAAGTCCATGACATTTTATTTGTGAAGTTGTTTATTTTTTAAATCTGTCTGGCTATGAAACTAGACCTCCCTGTCGGAGGAAAAAATATTGGCTGCCACATGGAGTGGCAAGGAAAACTTTAAACTCAAGCAACAATATCAGCTGGAATAGTCTGCTTTAAAGTAAATGTATTTAAATTGATGAAAAACACTATTGTCTTGTCTAGCTGGGGGCCTAAGGCAGTCTAATTTCCCATGCACTTTGTTGCTGCTGTACTTGTAATCATGACCTGCCACTTTTCACAACAGTCACAAGCATTAACACCTGCAGAGCAGTGACAGAAATATGTGTGGTTTATGTTTATTGATTATTTTCACCTGTATGTTGGAACTAAATTGATTGGAATTATTTCTTTTCTATTTTCAGTTGTAAAGATGAGGTACAAAATTAAGTCAAATCAAAATATATTAAGCAAAGACATAAAACACTTGAAAAAATAATATATAATTTGGAGTGCAGGAACAAAGTAAAGCCATATGACCCTTCTGGCTCCACAATTTATGATGGTCCGGTTCTGATGCTTATGGAGAGCCACAAGTGAACTCTGTAATGGATGTTATTTAAAATGTAGTGAAATACAATACTGCAGATTAAAAAAAACACAAAAAGGCTACTTAATTACAATAACGTGAGTAAATGTAATTAGTTACTTCAACTCTTGTTACTTAGTATCTATCCAACGTTAGTTAGGTAAGAAAGTAGGGCAAATGTCATATCGTGTGGGCCAGACACGTCACGTGGTTGAATCCACTGCTGTGATTGGCTGGGAATTCACAGAAAAGTGTAGGGAAGCGGATTCGACGGCAGTGGTTAGCATCTTCAGTGGGAAATCACAATGCTGTTCAACAAGGTAAATGTCGTTCTCTGCATCGTAATACACCAGCACATTTTAATCTGTTAGCTGTTGAGCGACAGATGCAAACTTTTGTAAACGTTTCTGTTCACTTTCATGTTCCCGTTTACTGTCGACCAAGACAAAGCTTTGCTAGCTAACTAATACGTCATTAGCTAACCTTGGCTAACCGTGACAATCAGTGTTTATTATATTAAGGCATTTTCTTGCAATGTTTTGACTTATACATGTCGAATATATAACTAGCTCAACAATGACGTTGTAATCAATGTGTTGTCTAACAAACTAAACGTATGTTATGTCGAGGGAATATGACGTGAACGATTGAGTCTATCCAGTCCGCGGAACTTCTGATCCTGTATACTGTTGGTTAATAGCCACCACATTTGTCAGTACTTGTAGCTGAGTTACGTTGCCCCCTGGCCATACGATCTGTGGAGGTGTCCTTATGAAGGTTAGACCTAGGTCAGCTACAGACTTGACTCTTCCCCGATCCCCCCCCACTCCTCAAGGCGCTGAGAGCCAGTGTGCAGACTGGGTTCCGGCTCCAGAGCTACAGTACTGCGGCCAGTGCGAAGGCGGTTACCAGTGTCGAGAAGGCATCGACCGGGTACTGTTTTGGTGAGTTGGATGCGAAAGCGTCAGTGCCTCAGGGTTATTTTTAGACGGTTGAGGAGGTTCTCATGGGCTTCATGGCTGCTTTGTCCAACAGAGCTGACGGAACAGCAGAAAGAGTTCCAGTTGCTGTCAAGGAAGTTTGCCCGTGAGGAGATTGTTCCCGCTGCGGCAGGTTATGACAGAAGTGGTGAAGTGAGTGTAGCTTACATCTTATAGCTTGTATAACAGAACATTCTTCAATATTTTTGAAAGGCTACAATCATTGTGCACGCTCCAAAATGATTGCTGCGTATTTTTCCGTGCTCCTAGTTTTCAATGTTACCCAGAACCCTTCAAATGTGTATGTTTTGGTCCTATCATTTTACAGTATCCTTTCCCCATCATTAAGAAGGCATGGGAGCTTGGTCTGATGAACTCCCACATTCCAGAGGACTCTGGTAAGTTGTCGCATTGCTTGCTGATTCTTTCTGGTTTGTCTAGTTGGTAACCGTATCTGCACATTTTGAGCTTGGTGTAGCATTACCCTTTTTTTTCTCTTTTTTTTTTAAGGCGGATTAGGCTTGTCGATTTTTGACTCCTGCCTCATCACAGAAGAGTTGGCCTATGGCTGCACAGGAGTACAGACTGCTATTGAGGCAAACTCTCTAGGTGTAAGTTGACATTCATCAAAGTTGCCAGAGGTCTGCCAACCCTTATTTCACCAGTTCTTTACGAATAACTGGTTTACAAAGGGAGTATTATATACAAACGGCTACATACCTAGGTGCGATAGAGCTCCGATGTGTGATGCTGTCTAAACCAGAAAATTCAGCATGCAAATAAATTATCCACCCAAGCAGCTCAAATTTCAATACAATCAACTTCAATTTAGTTTTGCATGATCTTTGAATAAGAACATCACATATTGGGGTTAAGATGCATTTTGCTGTTTAGATTGTATTTTCTACAATCGTCATTCAGGATTCTGTATCTAAAAGACTTGAAAGCATCGACACCAGATTGGTCACGGTGGCTGTTGCCCCATTATAATTTTTTAAGTGTCAACCTCTTCCATACAGCAAATGCCTGTTATTCTTGCTGGCACTGACGCACAGCGGAAGAAATACCTGGGAAGAATGACAGAGGAGCCACTTATGTGTGTAAGTACTTCATTTTAGCAGCACATCATGTTCTCAAGGAACACCATTCTACATCCAGTGTTTCCCACAGGTTGACTGTACAAAAGGGGGCTGTTCTTTATCCCTCTGTTCAATTCATTCAAATAATCAGTCTTGATGTGCGTGTGTATAGTTGTAAGTTGGCTGCATTTTATTAACATTTTTTGGAAGCTCAGTATCTTTGTTCAGACACTTAAAGTCGCTTACTTAACTACATGCTAAAGAGGCTAAGGCTGTGACTCAAACATTGGCTGTCTTTTCAGTTTGTCAGCACTGTCTGTTTTACTTGGGGCAGCTACTTATTTACATGGACTGGCTGCTCAAATACTATCAACATAAGGAAAAGTCTTTTTTACCTGAGTACTGGTGTCATAGAGTTGTAACCCATTCATAAGTCTACGTCTAGTTTACAGTTTTCCCCCCATCATTTTGCGCTGCGTATCGTAAAATAAAAAAACACTTACAAATGTTGGGCCTTTTTTTTGTTGTTAAGAATACAATGGTGTGTTTTACAGTGTCAAATCTAGCTTAGAATTAACTGCTCACCCGGCTAACAAAGATGTCCCAAACAAAGACACGGATGAAGAGTTTGAAGGATTATTTCCTGGCGTAGACGTCCGTTTCTTCCTGTGGGTGTCGAGCAGAGTGTAGTGTAATACAGCACTGATATGAAAACGGTCAACTGGGACCCAATTAAATAACTTGCCAAACCAAAGTGAGGCTTCAAGTTTGCTGTGATGGATTATGAACCTCAGACAATTTTCACATTTGTAGAAGTTGTTTTTCATACTGTACAATAATGACTGGCAAGAAATTGCTTCTTAATGTAGGAAAACAAGCTCTGATAACTGCAACTTTCTGTTAACTAAGCCAAAAGAGGGGCAACTTAGATTGTCACAAATGTAAAATTGGAAATTCACTCGAGTGCAGACCTCCGCCAAGGAAGCCATCCAAATAGTTTCCCCATATACTTAAAAAAAATTATTGGAAGTGAGTGTAAAATACAGGAAGTCATGGTAGGATGTGATCTCTTGCAAGAGACTGATTCTTCAGTGTCTTAGCCATTTATTGACTTGGAGAAAAAATTAACCCGACCAGTATTATACCTAGTCATTCTCTGTAATAAATAAAAAAACACCAGTATTGTCCTTTTATAGTATCTTGCACCAGACTGGGCAGTGTTAACTCCTTGTTTCGGCAGGCGTACTGTGTAACGGAGCCTGGAGCAGGCTCTGATGTGGCAGGCATCAAGACCCGAGCTGTGAGGATGGGGGACGAGTATGTTGTTAACGGACAGAAGATGTGGATCACCAACGGTGGGAAAGCTAACTGGTGTGTTCTCGCATACTGCTCTTGTTCAGACATCAAGTTACTGTGAACTAGAATACAGATTTGCTTAGATGTACAAAAACATCAGTACTTGCCTGCTTTTTGTTTTTTGAAGATTTCTTGCTTTTATTGGATAGTTCAAAGTAGAGACATGTGACAAAGGCCACTGGGCCCAGGATGTCATGTTTATATTAAACCACTGGGCCACCAGCATGCCCCTTAAATGTTTAGAAAGGTATTTCACCTAGTATTTCTCTCCCTATTCCTAGGTACTTCCTCTTGACCCGCTCTGACCCAGACCCTAAATGCCCAGCCAACAAGGCTTTCACCGGCTTCATTGTTGATGCGGACACTCCAGGAATTCAAATTGGACGAAAGGTGAGAACAGGTTTACTGGCTGTTTTCTCGAACGGAGGCTCTGAACTGGTTTTCCATTTATACACATTATCCTTGGAGTTGAGACTCATTGCTTTGTATGATAAATCAACTAAGAAAATGAGAGTACACCTTAGAAAAATCACTGAAGTGCTAATGTGATGTGTTGCTGTTCAGCAACTGTTTAGCTAGTTGTTTCACTAGGCTAAAATGACACCAAAAGCATCTATAGGGAATATTACTGATTGTCTCATGAAGCGAGCTTTGAGCGGTAGGGAGCTAATTTTGGGCTTCAACCTGGCTTTTCGGTCTCACAAAGGTGCCTCACTTTTACATATACACCACACACAAAAAGTAATGTTACAAACCCTGCCTCGTGAACGAGCTCATAGCTGGATAGGTAAATCTTGGGTTGACTTGAGCCAGTTGATCACCAGCTGCCGGGGATCGCCGTTCAGTTTTGTGTAGCCCGACTATGTTGAACTCGCTTCGTGCCACAAACCCCTGGAGTCTGTTGCTTTTATTTGTTTACATCTGTTAGTTTAAGGGGGGGAAAACGGGTATCCTTCACATTAAAAAAAAAAAAGTGTAAACTTCTGGGCGGAGGTCTACTGATGACACTGTTCCATGCGAAGTTGCGAACCATAACATGTCTATCTCTGTTCATGTAGGAGTTAAACATGGGCCAAAGGTGCTCGGATACCAGAGGCATCACGTTTGAGGATGTGAGGATACCCAAGGAGAACGTCCTACTTGGAGAGGGAGCTGGGTTCAAAATTGCCATGGGGGCCTTCGACAAGACCAGGCCACCAGTAAGTCAACTTCCTGGAAGTGCAGCATATTGAATTGTACTTCTAGTAATAAGCCACAACATTTTCATATAAATAACTTGTCTCTTGTGCTACTTTCATCAACCATTGATGTAGCACTAATGATTCAACCTATATCCAGTTCGTAACACCCGGTGTAAAAATCCTCTGGTACATTGGGAAGTGATGCGTTTGATGTTTCCAGCAGCAACAGTCGTTTGTTTGGGAATGAACAGAAGAACTGGGTAGTTGGTATGGGCAGTGATCGCCACCATGGCTGAACAGACAAAGAAAAGAGCGATGATACAAAATGTTAAAGCCTTTAAATTGGTACCCATGGTTTGTTGTATTGTTAGTTTTGACTATTTGTGTGTTCATTAATGTAATGCAGGTGGCGGCAGGAGCAACGGGCCTGGCACAGAGGGCACTTGATGAAGCCACCAATTATGCATTGGAGAGGAGGACGTTTGGCAAAGTCATTGCTGAGGTTGGTCACATAACTCGTATTGTGATTTCTAAGGCATCTGCAGAAAGTCACATGATTCCAAGGTGAATAAAATAAACATTGGCAAACTACACCGGCTTAGTAGAAGCTGATATACTGTAGATCCTTGTTGCTTGTGTTTTGGGGCAAACTACTTCACTGGTTTCACTACATGGTGCTGTTTGAAAACAAATGCAAATGGCAGTGACCATAACCTGTGTACTTGCAATAGACTCACTGATTTCAAAGTGCTTCTCCATCATCTCTTCTCTCCTGCTTACAGCACCAGGCAGTGTCTTTCATGCTGGCTGAGATGGCTATGAAGGTGGAGCTGGCCAGGATGGCCTACCAGCGCTCAGCCTGGGAAGTGGACCAGGGAAGGAGGAACACCTACTACGCCTCTATTGCCAAGGCCTTCGCCGGTGACATCGCCAACCAGGTGGCCAGTGATGCTGTTCAGATATTTGGAGGCAATGGCTTCAACAGCGACTACCCAGTGGAGAAACTGATGAGAGACGCCAAGATCTACCAGGTGGGTGGTGGTGGTGTCTTACAGCTTATCACTGCTGGCAACATTAAAAAGTGTTTGGGAAAACTTCATTCTTAATTTGAGAATCTGTCTCTGCTTTGTAGATCTACGAGGGCACCGCTCAAATCCAAAGAATGATCATCGCCCGTGAACACCTGGGAAAATTCAAGAAATGAGCGCTGCATGCCTGAAAAGACCTCTGCTGGTTAATATCCTGTCATAGCATTTGTGTAAATATGGAACTGATCAAAGCAACTGATAACACAGAACAAAATGTTGGTTGCCTTCCGTCCAGCACTTTGTCATGCCTTGCTCTTTTTGTTGTCACAGTTGACTAACCAATCAAAGAAATGTAAAATAGAACAGTAATGCCAGTGAACATTTTCTTACCATCATACCTCTACTACCTGATGAACAACTAATTAAACTATGTATAGTAAGTGGAAAATGACAACTTTTTGTATGGTGTCTTGGATTTCATTATTAAACAACTAACTGTGAAAATACATTGTCTTGTTTGGAAATGGCACCCAGCCAAATTGAGCAAAGAGGTGATCAACAATTAAATTACCACACGATCTACAGAGACAAACGCTTTGTGTGTGTGTAGACAAACCAAACTAAAACTCAACCTTTGCAGGTCTGGAAAGTATGGATACAGATAAAATGCTATTATGACAATTTATATTGTTGGGATGCATGGGAATAAACACATAACGAGTAAGTTAGGGAACAGTCTGGACCTTCACCACTACACTCTCGCGTTCTACATTGCATCCTCATGTATGGAGTATATGAACACTGTCTTCAGCAGGAAGGCTGAAAGTTGGGTAGGTCAAACGTCACTCAAAATGAAACTAAACTGTTACCAAGAGAGATGGATCATATAACTCCTGGAATATTTCTTCCATGGGTGACTCAGTGGTTGGCACTGTTCCCTCACAGCAAGAAGGTCCCATGTTCGATTCCTGGCCCCGGATCTTTCTGTGGAGTTTGCGTGTTCTCCCCATGTTCGCATGGGTTTCCTCCCACAGTCCAGAGACATGCAGGTCAGGTGAACCGAAGACCCTAAATTGCCCATAGATGTGTTTGTGTGC
>OMOT01009293.1:2796-13802 GCA_900312575.1 Acanthochaenus luetkenii | reverse complement strand
GCTAACATTGCATATAACGTTAGGTAGCCAGCTAGCTAACAGTGGTTGAGTTGGAGCAGCCGCTCCTGGTGTTCTCTCTGTGGCCTGGCTTATCTTCTCTCCGTCAGCTCTCCACGTGTATTTGTTTACCTCGCAACAGCGGAGCAGGCGGACGAATACAAATGGTAGCCAGGTCATGTGCGGAAACTCGGTACTTTCGGTGCCATGGGAAAACTGGTACCGTAGGTACCGCAGCAATGTAGGTACCGAGTTAGTACCGAAGTACCGAGTACCGTGACAAGCCTACGACACATTACGGTTATCTGAACAAAATGAGGAAGTCCCTCTCACTTCCTGCCTTCCCCCACCCGTGGCCGAAGCTGGGAGGTTGACCACCTGAAACGGAAACGGTGAGAAGCCAGCAGACCGCAGCAGCATGTTGACTCGTGTACACTGCGAGTGGGGTTTGGGACAACATATTGTCTTGTTACGCTTCAAAACAACACGTTATAAAGATGTCTTATTGGCAACGTATGCTCATACGGCACGTTTCTTTTCATGCATGTTGCGTTGAAAAGTACCGTGTTGTCCCGAACTGCACTCACAGATGTGCTGAAAATGACCCACACTACCACTCAGAAAACCACTCTCATTGCATTTTTAATCTCCTCTCCTCCCTTCCTCCCATCATTTCGCTCCAGGTTTGACAGCTAATTAGAAAGCACCTCCAAAGTAAACTTTCTTTCCTCAGTTCCTCTTACTACGCTCGATGGGCTCAAAGCAAACTGCTGACAACAAGCCTCCCATCTTCACGGCAGTGTCTGGGTAATAGACGCTGCTACACAACGTGCGTGTGTGTGTGTGTGTACTCCCAGGACTACTAACCTCTCTGAAGGGAGATTTAGTCTCGTCTTTGACCAGAGTAGCAGGCGCTGCTTTGCAGTGTCTTAGATCATTTTCTACCCTCTAGTCCTCACACTTACACAAAATAATTGTGAGAAGAGACTGAAAAGGGGGAGTGTATTAAGAAAGACGCAAGTGCAGATACATGAAAACACACACACACACACACACACACAGTGGGTCTTTTCATGTCTACAAGGTGTTCCAGCCAATGAGGGCAGGCCATAAAGCAAGCTGACAGCAGCATAATGGCCTTTGTGCCCGACTGAATGTAATCAATAAAAACTCCTGTCACTGCTCCCATCTCTTAGGGGGACGAGGGAGAAGGGGGCATTTCTAGTCATACCAGGGACACACACACACACACACACACATACACACACAAACCTTCTCACTCTAAAATGCAAACACACGGGGTTGCCTTACCTCCTGTAGCCCAGTCCCACAGCCATGAGTCAGCACTCTTCTCACCAGCTGCTTTCCAAATCACCGCACTCGAAACACAATGCGCCGTAAGTAACGCTCACACACATCTGTGCACGCAGACACATGAGCACATACTAACACCAACTGCCCTCGCAACATTACAACCACAAATAGAACTGCCCTTCCAAAGTGATGGAGACGACACGGACGCACGCGCGCACACACATTTTTGAAATCATTTTGACAAGCCTTTAAATGGTCTACTAGCATAAGTGGTGGGCTCAGAGGCCTGATCTCATCCACTTAGCCCATCACCATCCATCCACCCCTCCAACAGTTAGGCCACTGTGCTTAGTTTCTGGGAACTGGGGTCCTCATATGGCCCTTTCTTTGTTCAAACTATGACTCAAACAAGCCTTTTAGAGCAGAAAGCATGTACGTGCACCACATCTTTTCAGCCAGGAAATTACACACGCAGCCAGTAACTCCGCTCCAGACGCGGGAATTCCACCTCCTCCGAATCACTGCACAGCGGATTCCCAGGAAACACAGTCTGATGGGAATCAGTCTGACACACAAGTTCACGGAGGAATAGACACTTATACGCCTCAGGACGAGTGTCTGAAAAGGGGTATGCAGTTAAATGGTTTCATGTGCAGTGTATATGTATTATCCATATCCATTGAGTTTCCAAAAGTTTGCGATGATGCGTTTAATTGCTTTTTCTTCTCTATGATAATAAAATGTACTTGAACTTTATATGGTACTATGCTAACGTACTGTTTAGACTGTGGTGTTACTACTGTATACTTTTGGGCTTTAAGCAGAAACTGGGTTATTTAAGCCTAAGGAGTAAGCCAGACAAGAACGGATTGAACGTACGATGTTTGTATATGGATCCGTCACTCTCCATTCCTTGTCCAATTGGAATGTGAAACAGAGGCATGGCGTTTTGAAAAAAGGCAAGTGGATAATCTGTAAGGGGGCTAGTGAACAGCTAACGGACAATTATGTATACTGCAGTCCGAAAAAAAGCTAGAATGGACACAAAATCTCTGCCTGGCCACCCACTGAAATTGACAGACACCATTTTAAAGGTTTTTAACTCACCCCCTTTAGCCCCTCTTCAAATGCACCCAAGACTTTCAAAGTGAGCTGAGCAGAGTTGTGCTTCAGGCCCCAAAAATGTGTCCCGTGTTCTCAGACAGGGTTCAGATGCGGATCACTGCGGTCACAGAGCTTAAGGGAACGGATTTTAAGATTTGGCAGGTCTGAAAGAGCCCTTTATAGGGAGGTTCTAACTAGTTAGTTAACCCTCTTCTGCAACTCTCTGTGTCAGTGTGAACATCAGTCAGAGCTCTTCTGAAGGAACTAGGCAGGGTTAGGTCCAAGTGTGTCATTTATCATTATATCTCTCCTCTATCATACAGGGTTCGGCTGGCTTTGCCTGATTACATACTGTTGTCACACCAGACATGACATAATCTTGGCAAGACCAAGAAATGAATGCATAACAAAGAATACTAGCCCCAATTCATCTATTATCTTTAACTGTGGCCTGATTAACTGTGTTATATTCCATTCTGATAATCACTGAAAATGATTATGAGAGTGAGTTGACAATTAATCATCATGACCCGTAGAGCAATGTGACCAGGAAATACTCTGAAGTCAAGTGTACAGTACTGCTCTGATGACCAAATCAATAATGGCTTAAAGAGTAACTAAACCCCATACCTAAAATCTGTATGTAGCCTGACCTCAGGTGAAAAGCAGGGTACTGAACTTCTGGCTGCTGTGGTGCCAGGTGATGTCACTTTCCATACAGGTGGTGACATCACCTGGCACCACAGCCAATAGGAGATGACCAGTTCAGTACCCTGCTTTTCACCTGTAGAGGTCAGGCTACATAGAGATTTAGGCATGGGGTTTAGTTACCCTTTAAGGTTAAGTGAGAGGCATTAAAGGTCAAAACAGACCATCTGCACCACCACTGGGAATTGGTCAAGATGCATTGGTGGCTGATGGTTAGGAGCAGTTGGAGATATTCATTTAGCATGTAGAATCAGTGTCGAGAGTTCGTTATATCTGGGCAGAGCAAGCCAATTATCAGTGTTTTTGACGTTTCAAAATGTTTACATGAGGCTTGATGGGAAGACAAAAAGACAACAGTTGACTGCAACAGAAAGACTGGCTTTCCTCACTTTGCGCAACATGATGTTCTCAGCTCTGTTGTAGCTGACTGACTTACAACATAGACTTTGCACTTGGTTAGCGAAAATATGTTGGATCTAATAGGCTATCTGACATAACAATGAAGTAGACTTCTCCAATCGGCCATGACAGAACTCTCTTGCTGTACCGACCTGAGATCACCTTGAGTTTCCCATGCTTTAAAAACACTTATCTTAAATCTACAGATAAGGCTTAACCCAGTAACAGGCAAACTCCCCGCCAAGGCCTTACACAACGCATACCAGCCACTTCTTAACACAGAAAAACGTACAAGGGCAGGAAAACACCAGGTATGATATTTACGGTTATAGCATGGCCTAACTGCCTGTGGGTGATGCAATTCTGGAACTAAAGACACCAAACAGACAAACACAGTGGGGAGATTACCAACACAAGCAGCTGGCAAAGTTACGACAGTCATTCCTTTACAAAACTACAAGAACTAGGGTTTGTTTCAGGATCATGAAAACACATGTCATACTCCAAAATATGTGAATTGCGCATATGGAGTGAAAGTGAACTATAGCTTCTTATAGACGTCCATGTTTCTTAATTTAATCACTACTGAATGTGAGCCAAAACTGCACGATTCACTGTGCTGAGTGAAGACGAGGTGATGTTATTGTGCTTCTATCATATCAATGGAGGATGGATCATAGTAAGACAGAGACAGGACTTCAGGATCGAACAAAGGGGATTCTTGTCAAAGCCAGTAGGGGCCCGGGTCAAAGGGCTGGGTCGCTGGGCAAAGGTGATGTTGGATCTGTAAACAGTAGGAACAGCGTTGGGTGAACCGGGCCAGACCTGCCACAGACCACCAAACTGACCAAGCATCTCAAGTCCAGGGATTTACTGAACACCGTTAACCTTGTGAAAACCAAAACAAGGGCCACGGCGATGGTCTACTCTACACAGCGGACCAACGTTACCTGATAGGGGGGCGGTGGCTCCTGGTCCGGGTCAGTCCCGTCCCCGTAGCTGGCCCGGTCCGACTGAGATTCGTGTAGCAACGAAATATCATCCGAGGTCGGAGATTTCAGACAGTTTCCCATCTCCGTCCTCTTTCAAACTCTCGCCTCTCTCTCGGTGTCGCTGCACTACAGTCGATTTCTTTCACTGATATTCCAGTGAATTTCGGCGATGCGACGACAACAGACTGGCGTTTCTTCCTTCCATACACAGCGGATGAATCCCCGCTCCCGGGCGACGGGAGGGCAGTTCGGCTCAACAGAAACACAACATCCTTCAGCTATCAGCCAGCAACACAAAGAGCTAGCCTGCTAACACTAGCTAGCACTCTAGCTGGAACGTCTAACTCGTTGGCTAAAGCGACGACCGAGACGAGCTCGCACAAATGTAACTGATGTCCCTCGAGGCGGGAACGCGGCGAAAGTATTGACGTCTCTCGCTTAAAATGACAAATCGAACCCCATTCGTGTGATTGAAGACCCCTTGACAGGGACTTTCCACCCTGCAGCTCCCGAACGATAGAAAGTTGTGACGTTGACACACCGAGCCCCGCCCCCCTGGAAAACGGACCAATGAGCGTTGTTCTACGTCGAGGAAGCGCTTATCCAGCGCCAATCAGATTGGTGACATTGTCCTTCGCTGAAAACATAAACACAGAGAGCTGAATCGATAGATGCATCTTTGTAGCTGCAATTTCAGTGCAATCTTGCAGTTACTGATATAGGGCTCAACATATCACGTTCTTCCTTGGTTTTCTTGCTCCCCTACAGTCTTCTTTTAGTATTTTGTAATGAAATATGATGGGTATATTATCCTATTATATCCATATTGTTGAAATGACTTCACTGTATTCCTATCTGGTGGATTAGATCACACAGAAGGGAACAGAGAGTGCAATGATTTGCAAGCGGTGTCACTTTGTTCTGTAAATAATGCCACTTTGTACTGTAAACACTATTTTTGTGCAACTGTCTGTGGTGCAGATAAGGAAGAAAACAACACAAAGATGGATGACTGAGTTACTTATTTGATCATTTCATCTTAAATTACAAAAGAAACATTCAGTATGTACAGGAATGTCATTCTGCTAAGTGGTAGCCATGCCCCATCGTAAACGTCACAGTGCCACTACATTTGGTTAGAACTTCTTTATATCAGTAAAACCAAAGAAAAAGGAAAAAGCTAAATAGAATATTGCTTGAAAATAGAATTAGATTTGTTATTGTAATTTTCCAGACAGACTGTTGATAAAACAGTATTAAGTATACATTTCCTCCACCATTTAAAAACAATTAAAATTGACTCCTGGTCAATTTCTTAAATCCCAAACCTTACTCTAATCATGAATAAATCAACAGCGCTCTAATTCCAACACTTGAGACGCCATCTGAGTTGGACACAGAACTTCAAATAACCTAACAAACAACACAAGGAGAGGCGACCCCATGTTGTCTTATCATTTCAATTATTAAAAATAAACATTGGTCATATACAGATCATCATTAGACACACAGGATCAGAGCTATGATGTACAAGTATAGGTGGTTCTAGTCTAGCATGGCTGATACAGGAGCAGCAGATGTTTATAAAGCAGGGAGACTCCTTGTCGTTCGAAGCGTCTTCACTCACTAAAGATGCAACAGGCAGACAAGCAAGCAGGCCCTTCCTCGGTCTGCCTGAATGGCCCGTTTGTTCAAACTCAAGTACTGTTGGAGCCTGTCCCACACACCAGCAGGAGAAAAGGAGAGAGTCTGCCTTTCAAAGACACGTTCATCTGTCCTCTTAAAATTGGAATTTTTTTGTAAAAGGCGCCATTTGTAGTTAATATAAAAACATAAAGAATAACCCTCACTCTAAGTCATGTAGACATTGTTTTGACTCAGGGGAGTTTGCATGGCTGGCTGATTTACATAGCTCTGTGCAGAAGCCAGTACTTGGAATTGTGAATACAGCAGGATTTAGTGGTGGTGGTGGAGATTTAGTCATTTCTTCACAGAGAGACTGTAAAAAGTATTCCACATTACTGAGTTTGTGTCTTCTCTATGTTTCAACAGGGCTCAGGGAAAGGGAGAAGATTAAAAATGAAACAAGTGAACCAAAGATTATGTACCATAAAACACAGTGAATCCAAGACTCAAAAGTCATATCGCTTTTGATCAAAAACTCCAAACAGAGGTGACAACTCACAAACCTGCCAACCAAACTATGTCCAATGAGACAGGACAAAATAGAGGTCATAATAAAGACTATGCTTTGGGTTGTGTTATATTGTGTCACATGATATATAGGTGGTACCATGATATGTCAACATGTATCTTCATGCAATTTTGTGTCATCTGACATCAAATCGAGTCATTTAATTGTCTAGTCTCTGATTTATACTGAAGTGAAGAAGGGGCCTAGTCGAATGTTGCTGCTGGTCGGGTGGAGTTAGTGTCCGTAACTTGGTAGTGGGGTGGTTTAGTACTCTGTGTCAGGTCCATCCCCACTGCCCTGCGCTGGGCTGAGCTGGGCTGGACTGGAGCGGTGCATTGTGGGATTGCAGGAACAGAAAGCTGTCTCTGGTCTGGTGTGTCCTCCTCTGGTCTTTAAGGGCTGCAGGGGACGAGGATCCCGTTCTCCCCGGTATTCTTGGCCTTTTGCAGAGCAGCCTGGATACGGAAGTGTGTCCGTGATTCCATAGAGTAGTTTTTGTAATTTTGCCTGAAAGGGCAGCAGCAGAACCATTTGAGATTACAACAGGGGTTACATATTACAATTATGCTGTAAATCTAAATGTTTCTTTAAATCAGGGGCCCTGTAATAAACCAACAAATCTCAACACGTGCTTCACTTCAAGTCAAAGTTGACCATGTCTGACATTCTTAGCACTGACTCTAAGTTGTACTTAAGTTTTACTGCACTTGACAACACATTCGAAAGTCAAAGTGATGCCATGTACAGTACATTTACACTATGTAGCCACAGTACAAAGCATAGTTAATATTTCTTCAAATTGCAGTGAGGGAGTGGACCCCATCTGAAGTCCTTTGTTATAACAATACGCTTCTCTATGAGTAGAGATGACTTGAGTACGTTGTGCAAGTTGGAACACTTACTTTGCTGCCTCTAGGAGCTTAACAGCCTCGTCAGTTCTGCCTTGCTCCAGACACAGCAGACCATGCTCCAGCAGGGCATTAGGAACCAGGTAGTGGTCATACTTAATCTGGGTCTCGCTGTGGATAATGTCAAACAAAACAGCGGTTATGTATGGAGGTGGCGTCAATATGAACAGAAGGAGAATCGCTTTTAGTCACCAAGGGTGCACAAGGAATTTGACCAGGCTAATTGCTGTTGACACACTGAAAGACATTTGTGCATGCGTGTGTTTTTCTTGGCCTGGTTCATGTATGCATATGTGTCCGAGTATGTTTTTGACAGTGGCTTACTTGCAGAGGATGAGGGTGAAGTAGTGTTCGGCCTCCTCCCGGTGCCCCAGGTGTTTGAGACACAGTCCCCTCAGCAGGCTCACCAGACACTGGTCGTCTACGGAGAACTCGTTCCCTGACAAACACACAACAGGACAATTAGGACCGCACAAGGCAGTTAGTACAGATTACCATACAGGTAAAATTGTACAAACATCCTCATTTACAATTATATCAACAGACAATACCAGTGTCTTGGATGCTCTGACATAGAACGAGATAAATTAAACATCAGCATAGCGTCAGATATATGTTACGTGGGATCAGCTTTAGTAGATTAATGTCAAAATAAAATAGAATGAGTTTCCCCTTGGATCTGATCATATATTTTGTTTACTTGGGCTGCTGTCGAGCTTAGCCTGGGCCTCATCCAGTGTTTTCAGCATGCCCTCAGTCAGGTCTTTGTGTTTGCCGATGACTGTATAGCCGTTCCAGATGTACATCATCTCCTATACAACACACACAATACAGACACAGAGAGTACAAAACCAATAATTAGTAGATTTTCATCTAAACAGGTGAACCTGAGAAGTACTCAAAGAGAAACATCAACTCACATCAAGGTACTGACTTCAACTACATCCTTTCATTGACCTTTTTGAAACAGGTATTTCAAAGAAATGACACAACAGCAGTAACAGAGTAGAGTCCAGTACCACAGTAGTATGACATGGCAGCACTGACCAGAGGGGCAGCAGGAAGAGGAATGGGGCTTTCTGCAAGGTAGCGACGGGCTTTCCTGATAGCAAACTTCTCTGTCGGCAAAGACTTGCCTGCTATTTTCTGCTTCAGCCCTGGGACCTGCCTGGAATATATATGATGCAATTCATACACACGCATGTTGATAATGTGGAGACAATATGTGACAAACAGTTTCTACTATCTACCAGAGAGAGCGATAACAAACGTTCTGCTCATGCCACCAATAGTTTACAATGAATCAAATCTCTTCCAGTAATAGTTGGCGGAGATTACGTGATACTATACATTACAGTGACAGTGGATCATCTCCGTTTCACTGTGGTTGCTGTGATTAGTTAAAGTAGTTTCTAAGCTGTTCCATTTTCACTTCGTACCTGAACAGAGTGAGATCAGTCTCCCCGAACGTCAGGCAGTCATCCTCAGTCAGCATGCTGAGGTAAGCTGCTTTCATATATGCGTAGGTAGCCTGAGGGAAGAAGAAAACGCTGCTACTACTGCAATCCCACCTTTCTTTTTCATATGAGGTGAGGAGAGACAAATCCTACAACTGCGTGGAGTTAGAGACCCAGAACCAGGGCCGCAGCACTCGAGTCCAGTTCCGGTCCCGAGTCTGGTCTTCTTGGCCTTGTCTCAGTCCTGTGCCTATTTTGACTTGGACTTGTCTTTGTCTTAGCCCCAGCCATTACTGGCTGTTGACTCGTCTTTTCCTGCCTAAAAATGTTAAATATAGCCTACTGTAGTTCAGTAAATTCTTCTCACCATCACTACAAACAATTTCGGGAGTTCATCCTGTGTATCATTACTGTCGGGTGAAAACCTCGTAAGTCCAATTTCTGTGATTTTAATGTTAGAACTTCAATTGAAGGAGTGCATACTCCTCTCTGGTTGATACAATTCTACAACTCTTGGGCTTATGAAACCGTTTCAAAACCAATTAGCGAATTAGAGGAACTCAGAAATGCATGGTCATGCAGCTAAAAACAAGGCTGTTTTAGAGGTATGAGGTTTTCACCCTACAACAGAGGTCCTCTTTATGGACCTCAAACTTCTATGCATTGATTAGTCAATTTGTAAAGATTGATTAGTAGAACATTGAAGGGCATAGTAATAAATCTCTGTTCATCCTTAAGAACTGTACTCAGTCTATTGCCTATTTTGGTCTTGGTCTTAAATAGGACTTGATTTGGTCTTGGAATTGACTTGGACACGACTAAGATGGTCGTGACTACAGCCCTGCTCATTAATTAGCCAGGAAGCAGATTAAATGTGACTTCATTGTACACATTTATTGTTCTTGCTGCTGTTGTACGCATTCACTGTACGATTAAGTTACACTGTGCATGATTTAGCATATTGCCAACTTCCCCTCCCTGCCACAAGTCACACAGAGTCCCTAAGGTGGCCCACCTTGGACCAGCAGTTCTCCCTGCTCAGCAGGTCAGCGTAGAAGTAGGCCATCTTCCAGTGCCTCTTGTATGTGAAGCACCACATCAGCTCCCAGTAGCACATGTGGTGGAACTGCTTCCACTGCTGCTGGGCCTCACAACACTCCTGAAAACGGTTGACAGCCTGGCAGAAACATGGACAGACAGGGGGGGCTAGTTGTAGCAGAGTGTGACATAGAGGGAGAAAGACGGATGCAAAAGAAAAGAAGCTCTAATAGAGAAATCAATATTCACGATTTTGACTGTCGATTTGTGTTTCCCGGTAAAACAAATGGTCATTGACAGACATGCACACAGACACAAACACAGACTGACATGCAGACAGATACACATGTGAATACATCAACAAATACATTTATAAAGGCATGATGTACAAAAAGCAAAAACGTCCCACATGAAGAAAGCGCTGCTGAATTGTTTGTGGTGGACTAGAAATGACTCACAGCATCCAGGTTGCCTTTGATCTCCTCTATTCGACCAGCGAAGAACAAGAAGATGGATCCCTGGGAGAGACACAACCCACAGTATGTTCAGAAACACAACACATCAAATCACATGGATAACTTTCATAACACACTGTGTTTAATTTTGGCAAACCTTAGGATACTTTTTGAGATATGGCTGCAGCAGTTTCTCTGCATCTGCAACGTCCCCCTCTCCAGTACCTGCGAGACAAATACAGAAAGAAAAAAAACTAGCTACGATCTTCTCTATACAATGTCTGTCTGTTTTTGTTGTTGGTTGTAATTATGTGTATGTGTGTGTGTGTGTGTGTGTGTGTGTGTGTCCTTCCTCACCCAATATGAAGCTCATGAAGGTGTGATAGCAGAGCAGCAGCATGTTACACGAGAAGGACCTGAATGTGTTGTCTGCACAGCCT